>JAVYIG010005086.1:0-145004 GCA_035222895.1 Strongylocentrotus droebachiensis | reverse complement strand
CTTTTGTATCACCTTCTCTTATGTTATTCTTTGTTTTTTTATCATTCTATCACTTCCTCTTTCTGTGTTTCCTTATTTTATTCTTTGTTTCTTCCTTCTATCACCGTCTCTTATGTTATTCTTTGTTTTTTATCATTCTATCACTCCCTCTTTCTGTGTTTCCTTATGTTATTCTTTGTTTCTTCCTTTTGTATCACCTTCTCTTTTGTTATTCTTTGTTTTTAATCATTCTATCACTCCCTCTTTCTGTTTTTCCTTATGTTATTCTTTGTTTCTTCCTTCTATCACCTTCTCTTATGTTATTCTTTGTTTTTTATCATTCTATCACTCCCTCTTTCTGTGTTTCCTTATGTTATTCTTTGTTTCTTCCTTCTATCACCTTCTCTTATGTTATTCTTTGTTTTTTATCATTCTATCACTCCCTCTTTCTGTGTTTCCTTATGTTATTCTTTGTTTTTATCATTCTATCACTTTCTCTTTCTATCTTTCCTTATGTTATTCCTTATGTTATTATTTGTTTCTTCCTTCTATCACCTTCTCTTATGTTATTCTTTGTATATATCGTTCTATCATTTTTCTTTAAGGACGACATCTAGCTCCGCTCCTAAAGTTACGTCACCTAACATCGCGATGTTACAACTGCGAGCGTTTATACTTGCCAAACACGCCAAAACACGCCAAAACACGCCAAAAGATCACACTTCGATTTGGAATGTTTTGGAATTGGCATTTCTGCCGGTAATGCGTAGTTGCCCTTGGTAACATCGCGGCCAGGCTCCGGTTTGGCATTTTTTGGCGTGTTTGGATGACAGTGTAAATGCCCCTAGATTGTTTACTTCATAAAAAGAAGGGGAACAGAGACGTGTTTTGAATCGTAGTAGAACAGTGCTTGATTCTTTGTTAAGAATATAATAACGTCTGACTTTGAACTCGGCCTCACGCGATGTTTATGTTTTTCAATTCACCGATCCGGTACAACAATACCCCTACCGTCTTCCTTTCATGAGGTCGTGACGATGACGTCCATGGCCGAGTTATCGTGTCTGAATTGATCACCATGTTATTCACCAGCACGTTTACGTGCCTATCTCCATTGCGCATGGAATACATGTGAGAGGAGCATATATTAATCAATTTGATTATATTGATTTCGCTGTGTGAGCGGTTATATTCATGTACTTGTAAATGTTCAGTATGAGTGAGCTCCCATAATTTGATTACTATGCAGGGATGGGTCCAGATTTGTCCCCCAAAATGGAGGGCAGGTTTTCTTTTCCCGTCAGAAACGATATTGATCCTGGAATATGAAATGTCAAAGAGACCCTCCTGCCCTCGTAGATTTCTTTCGGAGGAGGAGCAACCCCCACCTCATTTCCCCTTTCAATTTGTGTGCTGATAATAATTTTAATTAAAAGTTTAAAGTATCATTTTTTTTACTCGCTTCGTACACTCGCAAATTTAGATACGAATGTGTTTATGGCACTTGACGAGTGCCAGGATGATGCAAAATGAATCTTCTGTGAATGAATTTGGGATAGGAGTGACGCGAAATTGTATTTCTTAAAGGGAGACGTGACTAAAAAAGGTTGAAAATCGCGGCACGAGGCAACAACTCGGTCAGTTATCACGCCATTCCTACATGTACCTCACAGCGGCTGTAATAAATATGTGCATGTACTAGAGACAAAGTTCAGATTTTAGCGTAGCCCCTTTATCTAATTCATATATTATAGGTCAAGAACGTTAAAGGTAAAGACCAGTAATGGTCATGCGATTGCATTGTGAAAGAAACGTTGTGGAATCGATCAGAAAAGGTTGATCATCTAGCATCTAGCATCTGCAAGGTTCTGGAATCATCAAAATGATAAGAAATTTGGCTCATTCTTCGTAAAGTTACAAGCACTATACACAGAAAGATGTATATGGGACTACCCTATATCTCTCACACGACCATGAGAGAAACAAATTTACCAAATATATGACTTAGGCGGTTTCCCGGCAAATTTGTTATCATCATGTATTAGTCAAAACATATTCTTTCACATGATTGGTAATGAGAGCTTCCATTTCATATTTTAAAATTGGGGCGTTACCAATACTGGTCTTTACCTTTAACACGTAAGCTATTTGGAAATAGATATGGGTTATGACGTCACTGGTTTGCCATTCCATCTATTAATCCGTGTGTAACCCTCAGATTGGTTATCAAGAAGTAGTTTGGATTTTTTTCGCCGTGCTCGTTTTTATAAATAAATCATTCAATCTCCCCCCCCCCCCCCCCCCCCCCCAAAAAAAAAAAAAAAAACGGGTCTGCGATGACCGTGCTTTTACTGGGTTGAATGTACGAAGTACATAATACACCAATAAGTATGTGTGTTTTTTTCTGACCACACAACAGGCGGTGTCAGACACAATTTTCCCGATCCATCTTGAATTATCTAGATAATAGCTATCTAGATAATTCACTTAGTACGTAGGTGACAGACAGAGACAGGTGACAGACAGGCTACGAATTATCTTGATAATTGGCCTCTGTCTGACACCACCTAATGATCTCGTGCCTAACTTTCGCAATAGAGTGGGGCACCCGTGTCTCACTTTAATTTGAAGGCATTTTCAAAATGTGTGGGAAGTCACTGAACCACGAAAAAAGTGTAATTCACAGTCGTCCCGATCGATATCCCTGTAAATACATGTATCACATTACGACTGTTGTGTCTGAAGATGTAGGTCAGAGTGAAATACTTTTCTTTGTTATGTTATGAACGATGTCTTGCAGTCCCTTTGTGATACGATGATAGTGGTTTTATTTGGTGTATTGTTTGATCCTTTTTTGTTGTTTATTGGCCATGTACGACCGATCCTTAAATTGTAAAGTTAACTCCAAAGGGTATGAAATCGTTCTTGAATTGTTTTAACCTGACGTTTTGTTTATTATTATTAATGTATGTTTATCATTTTCTCCATGTATCCAGACCCATCAGGGAAGCGAACAAAGGAGATCCCTCTGATCTAATCGATCGTTCTACCACACACCAACCCTGGCGATACACATCCATGGCCGAGCCTCTTGCCCAATCAATAATCGAATCATAAATTACTGTTCCACAATGTGATCCTCGCAGGCTACTCGCCATTCCGCAAAGGTCCAAGCTACAATAGACAACAGGTCATATCGATTGACAAAAGATCTCCACAAGTTGTCATAAACGAGCCGGCTCACCTGGCCGCACACATGTATACACAAAACGCGCTTAATGACTTTCGCGCCATTACTGCTTGTGATAGAATACAGTTTGGGATCACTTTGTGTACGTTAGCCATGACGAAATGGGTTAGATTAGTGCCCAATGAGATAAGATAAAGAGAAGGTGTGTTTCAGCAGTGCTATTTGGAGACAACAGTTGTAAAAGGAGTGCTATATTTGCTGTTCGAGTCTCGTGCGCAATCAGTAGTAAAAAAGGAAGTTCGTCGTCCATGCAAGGACAGCAAGGACTGGTTCAGTCAAAACATCTTTGCCGTCGATAGTAATTGAAGGACACATTTATCATGACTAGTTACCGAATGGTGACAGATTTATTTTTGCCTTGTGGCATAAACTGCTACATAGTTACAATACCAAACCAGTTTTTCTCCAAAGATATTATACCATTGTAAACTCTGAGATTTTACCATTGCGAAATTCGGCTTATGCCATTAGGGTGGGTAGCGTCGCGTCGCGGCGCGTTGACTTGAACGCGACCATTCGTCCAAAGCCCCCCCCGGTTTGACCGAAAGGGTGCGTTGGGAGTGTCGCGTCGCGTCGCCTTAACTTGAACGCTACCAATCGTCCAAAGCCCCCCCGGTATGGCCGAAAGGGTGTGTTAAAATATTTAAAAAGTATTTAAAAAATAATAAACAAGGGTATCGTATCGAATAAGAAATAAACAACGTTTGAATTATATTTGGCATCTGTCGCCAATGTTTTAGGTTTGTTGCGGGATTAATCGCAACTGTTCCCTTCTTTTTACCCTTTTCTTTTCCTTTTCCTCTTTTTTGTTCCCTTTTAGCTCTCCTCTTTACCTTTCCCTTCCCCCATTTTTTGTGGGGAGGGGGGAGGGGGGTGCCCCTTCTTTTCTTTTCTTCTTCCTATTTTTTCCTTCCCTTTCTCTCCTCTTTTTCTTTCCCTTTCCTTCCTTCTCTCTTATTTTTTGATGGGGGGGGGGGGGGGGGGGGGTAACAGCTGGGAGCAAGGCCCTTTCGGACCCCCGATCTCCTTTCCCCCCTTTTTTCTAATCGTAGCAGGTCTCCCCTTTTTCTTTTTTTCCTTCCCTCTCTCCCTCTCTCCTCTATCTCTCTCTCTCTCTCTCTCTTTTCCCTTTAATATCTTTTCTCTACTTCTTTTCCTTCTCTCTTTCTCACTTTGAATTCATGTTTTCTTGAGGTACATATTCCCCTTTTCCTTCGTATTTTTGCTTTTGTTTAACATTTGGTGCAAAATTTAAGATAATCATGTGACATAATACGTGTACTTATAATTATGTAAATGATACAGCAATGTATATCCATGAGTTCTGCTGTTTTAAAAGATGAAAATTAGCTGTTCCTACTTCCTGCCTCAATATCTTGTCTACATTATATTAAGTTGAGTTGTGTTCATGCAAGAAGTTGTATTGGTGTTCTTTTTTAATTGTTGCTGTTTACTTTACTTTATTTCTTTGATTGCCATCAAAGTTCTTACCGAGCTGGCCTTGCCCCCCCCCCCCCCCGCACAAAAGAGATACATAGAGAGAGAAGGAAAAGAAGAGAAAGGGAAAGAAAGAAGAAGAAAAAAGGGGGGAAAGGAGATCGGGGGGGGGGCAAAAGGGCCTTGCCTCCCCCCCCCCCCCCCCATCAAAAAATAAGAGAGAAGGAAGGAAAGGGAAAGAAAAAGAGGAGAGAAAGGGAAGGAAAAAATAAGAAGAAGAAAAGAAAAGAAGGGGAGAACAGTTGCGATTAATCCCGCCAACAACTTGTGGATCGGGGGGGGGGGGGGTGGGCGGCGAAAGGCCCTTTCCCCAGCAAACCTAAAACAGAGAGAAGGAAGGAAAAGAAAAAATAGGAGAGAAAAGTAAAGAAAAAGGAAAGGTAGGGGAGATCAGCTACGATAAGAAAAAAAGGGGGGAAATGAGAACGGGGGGGGCGAAAGGGCCTTGCCTCCCAGCTGTTACCCCCCCCCCCCCCCCCATCAAAAAATAAGAGAGAAGGAAGGAAAGGGAAAGAAAAGAGGAGAGAAAGGGAAGGAAAAAAGAAAAGTAGGGGAGATAGCTACGATTAGAAAAAAGGGGGGAAAGGAGATCGGGGGGGGGGTCCGAAAGGGCCTTGCCTCCCAGCTGTTACCCCCCCCCCCATTAAAAAATAAGAGAGAAGGAAGGAAAGGGAAAGAAAAAGAGGAGAGAAAGGGAAGGAAAAAATAGGAAGAAGAAAAGAAAAGAAGGGGCACCCCCCCCCCCCCTCCCCACAAAAAATGGGGGAAGGGAAAGGTAAAGAGGAGAGCTAAAAGGGAACAAAAAAGAGGAAGAAAAAAAGAAGAGAAGGGGAGAACAGTTGCGATTAATCCCGCCAACAACTTGTGGATCGGGGGGGGGGGGTGGGCGGCGAAAGGCTCTTTCCCCAGCAAACCTAAAACAGAGAGAAGGAAGGAAAAGAAAAAATAGGAGAGAAAAGTAAAGAAAAAGGAAAGGTAGGGGAGATCAGCTACGATAAGAAAAAAGGGGGGAAATGAGATCGGGGGGGGGGGTTAAAGGGCCTTGCCTCCCAGCTGTTACCCCCCCCCCCCCCCATCAAAAAATAAGAGAGAAGGAAGGAAAGGGAAAGAAAAGAGGAGAGAAAGGGAAGGAAAAAAGAAAAGTAGGGGAGATCAGCTACGATTAGAAAAAAGGGGGGAAAGGAGATCGGGGGTCCGAAAGGGCCTTGCCTCCCAGCTGTTACCCCCCCCCCCCCCCCCCATCAAAAAATAAGAGAGAAGGAAGGAAAGGGAAAGAAAAAGAGGAGAGAAAGGGAAGGAAAAAATAGGAAGAAGAAAAGAAAAGAAGGGGCACCCCCTCCCCCCTCCCCACAAAAAATGGGGGAAGGGAAAGGTAAAGAGGAGAGCTAAAAGGGAACAAAAAAGAGGAAAAGGAAAAGAAAAGGGTAAAAAGAAGGGAACAGTTGCGATTAATCCCGCCAACAAACCTAAAACATTGGCGACAGATGCCAAATATAATTCAAACGTTGTTTATTTCTTATTCGATACGATACCCTTGTTTATTATTTTTTAAATACTTTTTAAATATTTTAACACACCCTTTCGGCCATACCGGGGGGGCTTTGGACGATTGGTAGCGTTCAAGTTAAGGCGACGCGACGCGACACTCCCAACGCACCCTTTCGGTCAAACCGGGGGGGGCTTTGGACGAATGGTCGCGTTCAAGTCAACGCGCCGCGACGCGACGCTACCCACCCTAATGGCATAAGCCGCGAAATTCTAGCCAGCTAGCTACACGGACAATTTCTTCCGTCCAGAAAAGTCATCCGATTTTTACCTTGATTTGTATTAACATAATGGAAGCGATTCAGCCGTCTTCCCCTGAGAATGCTGTATCATCTCGCGTTGGTGAAGACACGGTACCAAAGCAGCATACTGTGGGTTCAGAAGAACATACCTTAATAATTCCACCGCAGTCAAAATCCAAATCGCCCGTACCAAGCAGTAGCAACGGTCACAGTCATCATGACACCCGTCCCAGGAGCTCTACCGACGTAAGGCACATACGAAATTATCCTAGGTCCCCAACCAGCCCTGGACCATCGGAGCCACAGCGCAACCAAAGGCTACGGAGTAAATCGCATAGCATCAGTAGTACTAGCAGTGAAAACATGATCTTAGAGGACAGTTTTCCAGAGGACGACAACCGAACGCGCGAGCGGGAGATGTGGGCCATGCTCGCGGGACAGACAGCGTTCAAGTTCGAGTCCTACATCTTCCAGCGTGTGCTTCCAAAGTCACTCATCAAGCCACACATCTTCCCACGCCACGTCGAGGACATGGAAACCCTGATCGAGAAGTACACGGCGACTGGCAAGACGCAACGTCTAGAAGGAGCCGCGGAGAAATGGGCCACTCTAAAAAGCGAGTGGAAGTGGCGGAAGGCTCATGGACTGGTCATGGGCACAGCAAAGTCGGCCTATCTCCACATCTCTAACCCTCTAGAAGTCATGATGAAATTAGATCGGGAGAAAGGGGACAGTCTGGAAGACGCAAAACGAGCCTACCGCAATGTCCTTCCAGCCAACTTGCAAGAACCTGGACAAGAAGTTGTAGACTTGATGCATATGATCGGACTCCTTACGGACAAGTCATCTCCTCCGAGCCCAAGGTGATTTTAATACTGAAAGTGAAGCAATTATAACGGGTTACATATTCAATGGTTGCCGTATTATCTGACAATCCGAACCAAAATCCATTTTCGGGAGTGCAGTGTTTACTTTTTCGGATCCTGTCTTCCAAATTTCTCGTTTGGGCAAATCTTGCTTTTCAAGTCATTAACCTTCCTTCAGGATTCTGTATTGTCCCTTTAAAACAATTTAAAACCCTCTTCATTTTCTTCTCGGCAATGTTAAAGATGATTGTCAAAAAGTTAGAATGTGCCGAATGCACTTCCAATCAACTGCGAATGCCATAGAAAAAGGGTGAAACATTTAAAGCTTATGTTCCTCAATTAGAAATAAATCCCGAAGGTGCACATCAAATCCCACTCCTTGCAAAACGGCAACCAAAACGGCAACATGAGGCATCATGTGGTGACGTACAAACGTGCGGTCTCGGACGCTACATGTAAGGATGCCGTCCTCGTACAAAAAGTGATCGCAAAATGAATATCACAAATAATGCTTATAATAAATGGCGTAAGGGAAAATTGCCTTCACACTCTCGATTAGCGGAGGGAATAACGCATTTGGAAAGAAGTTCACAAGACTTTTCGTTTAAAAATTGCAGTACGATTGTAAATTGTGCGTGTAATGACACACATTGAAGCATAGAAGCAATGCAATTCATGGCTGTTTCTTAGTTGCTTACATTTTTAAATTTATTTGTATTCAATATTGTAAAGACAATCTTCTTTCATAACCTCATGGTAATTTGATATTGTCTACCCATGAGACTAACATTTTGGCTTTCAAAACAATCTGCATATCATATTTTCAGTCTGAAATATTTAAGAAATTCAATACTTTATGATATTTGTATATTTGTATATAAAAAAAGAGAGAAACTTTATTTGAGATGCGATATAAATGAATATTTTTTTTTCTTATCAAAGAGTTTGTTTTAAGTGCAGTGATTTTCTTTCTGCAATCGATTAATGCTGTAACTAATGATTTATTTTAGTTAACTTTATTGATTCTAATTAAAACAATTTATTTGAATGTTTACGGTTGAGAGATACTAAATCGTACTACAGACTAAAGTAGAATACATTTCGTATCCTTGATATTCATAAGTATATGCCCGCTGGTGGCATACTGCGTAGTAGTTATCTTGTAGGATCTCTATGGTGTTTTATGTTTTGTGCCATATTCATGTATTAATGTGCAAGGTTTTCCCTTTGTATATTGAACGTATACATTAAAACATTTCACTTTCTTGTGATGAAAGTGTATGCAAAGTGAACCGAACTTTTTTGCACAAAGGGAAATTTGCCGAAATAATGCAGGGTTATAACGGTGTTAGATTTTCATTAAAACTTGCCCTAAATCACGACTGCCTAAGGATCCTATTTGCTCGATCCTTTTTTACACAGCAAATGCGATGTTCATTTCCCTACAATGTAGACGAAGCTAATATTTTGTAGACATGTGATTGTAGAAAAAATACATTTGTTAGTCTTCCGTTTATGTACAGTACTTTATATACTGGCCATTAGGATAAGTTATAACCATAATTTGATTTGTCGTTTTACTACATATCTGGTCCGATTCAAGCTCTAGTGAGGTTTCAAATCTAAGCAATTGGTGAGAAAAATCTCGAAAGTGGTCAAGTACGTATGAAATTTATTTATAAAAACACAGCAACAAACAGCAGGGACTATGCCCGTGTAGTGATACAATGATGGTTCTTTGGTGTATGTACATTTTGAACTTAATATCTGATGACTGGTGTCATTGTGCGAATGTATGTTTACTTTTCAATTTAAAAATTGAACTAAATTTGTGAGGTGTGCGATGACAAGATCTGTTTTTCTATGCTGCTTGCGATCTCTAGAATTCATTAGCGTTTAGATCATTCTAATCTATGTGTGTGATTTCTGCTTGATTGTAATGATATTCGTGAAAATCTTTTTACACGTACAATAATTATATCCATTGATAATTGATCAATGACATATTATTTGCAGGAGTGTTGAAGTCAAAAAGTCATACAGTTGATTTGAGTGTGGTTTTAGCTTCATTTCAAATTATCTGTGTATATTTGGACATGCCGTGATTTAGCATGAGATACAATGTACAAGTATATGGTTCTTTTATGAGATTTTATTGTTTAATGAAAAATAAACCCACTTCGGTGTTTAATTTTGATAGCTTTTTATGACCTTTGACATGTGCACCGAACCATTCGGTCCCTTGATCTGAACGACTTTTAACGACTATTATAGAGACAAGGTTGAGTTTTGGGAAAGTTGAAAATATTGGGCCCCTTTGATTTTCTTCAGTAATTTATTTGTATTCGTAGAATATTATTCGTAGAATATCGTAGAAAGAAATGCTCCTTGAAAAGGATTGCTTTTCAAATGCCCTTATATTTGAAACGTGACAGAAAATAGCTGAAGTATTTGGACCAAACTTTCATGCAACATATTTATGTAGTCCTATATTTCTGTGTACAGTGAGACTGGGTCAATTTCTTATCATTTTGATGATTCCAAAGTCTTAACCCTTTGCACTCGCCTCCAGACAGTTTCATTCAAATTGCAATCACATGGCCAAAACTCAACGTTATCTTTAATATATGGCCGTTAATATATCAACCATCAGTTCTTTCTTGAGTTCTTCACCATTTCTAATATAAATGTATACATGTACCACTACTATTGCTACTATAAATACATGTACTACTACTACTACGACTATTATTCCTCTCCACTTTCTCCACCTACTACTGCCACTGCTTCTAGTACTATTGATACAAAGTCGACTATGTATTCTACTTCCATCACTGGCATGCTGTAAATACTTTTGCTGCAACTCTCCTTGTAAACTATTCTATGTTCAAAGAATGGTCCTAAACCCATGAATATAAAATTGCCTTGATGCTTTGAAAACTGATATGGTCTTCCCTTATGTATGTATCTGTGTATCTTTTGTCTTTTCTTTTCTTTTTTTGCTGCATTTGTGATGCAATTATTGTTATTATTTTTGTATTTTTTTTTTTTTTTTTGGAGGGGGGGGGGGGGGGGGGCTCTGTGCCTCTTCCCCGTAGTCATCTTCAAAAACTGCACTGCTAATTCTATTATGGTGAAGCGAACATTTCCCTTTGAGCTCGTGCCCGGGTGCTGCCATAAAACCACCGCACACCATGCCATCTGAATGCGATATGATTTTGAAAGAATTGGCACTAGCATTTGATACGAACATTCTAACTTTTAAAATATTAACGATCAAGGATCTCATATCAATTCCTTTCATAGCAAAAGCGCTCCTCACAATTTCTGTAAATTTGGCAGTTTAACGCTACGCGTACCGTCTTGACCGGGCTGTGCGGTATCTGTGCAGTTCTGTGTGTAGAGAGGTCGGGCCGTATTCATTATTTCTTGGGGGTGCATAAATTGCTCTAATTATACGTACGCGTGTAATGCGCAAGTTTATTGTGACGGCACTAAACCCATCCCACTCATTGTTCCCCATTTTCATAATGGTACTGACCCAATGAAATGTGCAGTGCGCTCACGTACGCGCTGCGCTGCGTGTGTATATGTACTGTACTTATGCATGTTCAGTTATATGTGTATGCCTAGCATAACGTACATGTATGCATATTATACATGGCTAGCTGGCACAAAACCCTGGGTCGGGCTTCTAAAATGGGACATGAAGCATGATTTGACATGAAAATTGACAGGGCTAAAAATGAATCAATCAAAATGAGCTTTATATGTATGAAAAGCTTACGTATCATATGTCATTGTCTGGGATTGAGGATTTACAAATTTGACGCAAAACGCGTTGCTGCAAAGTTAAAGATTGGTATATTGAAAGGCAATCGAGCACAGTGCGACCGATCAATGGACATTATGTATGAGAAAGTAAAACAAGTTAAATGGATTGTAAAGTTTAACGTCAAAATGACAGAGGTTTTTTTTCAAGTAAGGGCATGGTTTTACATGGAATGAAAAGGAAATGTTTCCTTCTTCTCATATCTCGATTGAGGATATTATACTCAATTTCGATTTTTAATGGTAAAGAAAAGTGTAAAAAGATGTCGAGAATTTTACAATATGTCATGTAATATAAAATGCGCGCGGGTCGGTTGATCTCCCAAAAGGAGCGCGGAGGAATTGATATGAATTGTCATGATAATTAAAATCTCATTTTCAGTCGATATTAAGTTTCCTTGGGGGAGAAGACGCTAGCTAAATCGGCTCGAATTCGCAGTGATGGAAGTGCGATTGTCAACGATTTCAGGCCGATCCTGCTTTTAATTTGCCTAGAATGCTTCAATGCTCTAAGATTACTGTCGTTTTTAGAATCTCAATTTAAAAGAAGAAAAGGGCGAAGTTTTGTTCAGATTTCCATTATATAACTGCCAATTCTTCGAAAAATGGTTTCACAGGAGGATTATATATGGTGTACGGTGGTTTTACAACGTAGACTATTCTACCGATTACTTCTGATTACATGTCTGGTTTGTAATTTGGGAAATTAATTTTATTCTGTTACATTGTGATTGTGTGTTTCTTGCCAGCTGTTATTGCTCAGAAATATATTCCATGTTCCATCCATTTCAATAAACATTTTGTGAAGTGAATGTCAATTTTTCACGAATACTTTTTATTTTCAGAAGTCGAATATTGGTGTGAAAGTTTATATTTCTGGGTGAATATTTACGTATAATGGTATATAAAGTACATGTATATAGAAGTTGTGAATATGACTGTTCTAGAATGGGAAGCGTTTGTAAAGAAATTCGGAAATTCAAACATTGCACATTTGCACCCTATAATCTCTTCGATTTTATTTTATTTTAAATCGTTTGTTTTAATTGTTTGCATTGAAGATAAAGAAAATGTGATGGAATAATAGATGCACGATGCTGGGAATGCGTCTATAACTTACGGAGTTGTGAGGAGTTACACAAAGAATGAACTTTGGTAAAGGCAGATGAAGAAATGAAAGGATTACATTGATGATCATGCTGGTGATGGTGACGATGATGATCATGATGGTGATAATGATGGTGATGGTGACGATGATGATGATGGTGACAATGATGATGATGATGATGACGATGATGATGATGGTGACGATGATGATCATGATGGTGATGGTGACGAGGAGGAGGAGGATAATGATTGTCAGAATAAAAGTGAATTTCATTATTTATTTTGTTTAGTCGTGTCTTGCCCATTTAATTCCGAGAGAGGGCGAACTAAGAAAATATTTGGCGAGTTTTCTTTGATCACGTGACATTCATTTGGGTGCGGCAGAGTGAAAGTGAGCGTACTTGGCCCTCCTGCACAACTCTGAAAACCAAACGCAACTTGATTTTTATCCAATCAGAATTTAGTATTTAGAAGCTGCGTTTGTTATAGTTGCGTTTAATCCATAGAGCTATATAGTCTTATTAATATATATCTCTATGGTTTTAATCGCATCTTTTATGCAAGGCCACCTCTACGTTATGTAACGTTGAATCTGTGCAGTCGATGAGGAGGGAAGTTCAAAACTAATGATGAGAGAGAGTCTTATGCTGTGTCGTAGAATGCTTGCTATCAGAGCATTGACATTGTATTCGGCGTAATCAAACCATTTCACCGAGATCAATATCCCCGTGAACACTGTTTCTTGCCATAAGCACTATTTTGACGACATATCTGTATCTATTAGTATATTAATTAATGGAGATAAGATTTATATATGCTGAGAAGCAGGGTAAAATGTAAACACATAATTCACAGACTCTAAGAAAGTGTGCAAAACACGAACAACTGACATTTTTACACATCTTGAAATAAGGGGCAAAAAGCAACGTCTAAATGATTTTTTCCTTGGGAACATTTTTTTCTGATAAAATGGATCCCAAAATTCCCAATGAACAAAATGACACCCAAGAAGTAGGAACATAAAAGGGGGATGCACGGTAACCCCCTTTGGCCTACGGACTCCTTAAGCATCATACTTTGCAGTTGGGTGTTATGATCTGAAAAATTATAAGATTCGTGAGGTCGCAATGCGTAAAATTGCACAGAAAAAGGGGACACTTATCGCACTTGAAAAGGGTCACTGACCAGGTATAAAAAATGGGCACCGATCAAATTTTAATAGGGGCATTTCTCGGAGGTGAAAAGGGGCTTTTATGAGAAGGGGGAAGTGGCTCTCATTAAAAAGAAAAAGAGGCACGATTTAAAATAAACGGGGCACTTATCGGAGATGAAAAGGGGTAATTATGAGAAGGGGAAGGGGCACTTATAAGAAGGAAAAAGAGCATTTATTAGAAAATACAAAGGGGCAAGTGTCAAAATAAAAGGGGCAGTAATAAGAGTGAAAAAGGACACTCATCAGAGATGAAAAGAACACTTATCAGGAGGGGAAGGGGCACTTGAAAAAGTAAAACTAGTATCTCTCAGATTTGAATAGGGGCAATTATCGGAGGTGAAGGGGGCACTTATCTCAAGTGAAAAAGAGTAAGTTCTCGTATCTGAAATGGGTCATTTACCAGAGATGAAAAGGGGTATTTATGAGAAGAAGAAGGGGCTCTTCTTAATGGGGGCACTTACCATTAAGAAAGGGGTACTTAGAAATGAAAGAGGCACATGTGGAAATATAACGTGCGATTATCCGAGTTTAAAACTTGGGTAGTTATTTAGAGGGGAAGGGGCACTTCTTACAAAGGACAAGGGGCACCATATGAATAGGACAATCATCAGAGGTGAAAAGGAGCACTTCGCGTTCCTGTAAAGGGGCACTTACTAGTGATTAAAAAGGGCACTTATGAGAATGGAAAATGGATACTTATTGTAAAGGACAAATTGGAACGTGTCGAATGAAAAGGGGCACATTTCAAAATAAAAGGCGCGCTTATCAGAGGTTGTGGCGTGCGCCTGTAATCCAGCTAACAGCTAACACTGAGTCACGTCTTTCGGATGATGACGTTTAAAGGTCGATCCCCATCCGTGAATAGTCATATCTGATTGATACACGTCTGTAAAAACCCAATACACACACACACACGGTGAAAAGGGAAGGGGCACTTTTACAAATTAATAGGAGCACTTGTCAAAGTTAAAGGGTTTCTTTTTCTATGTTAAAAGGGGCACTCTTGGCGAACTTGTAAACGTATATGGGAGGGGGCACTGTGCTCTTCCGAATGATTCCAAATAAGGTATATGTTTACACAGAATATTTTGATTGAATCGCATTTGAACAAGGGCAATAATACGAATTTCGTAGACTGGTAGACCAGCCAAACACTGAAAATCGAAAATCCTCTTTCCACCAAACTTCTTTAGGAACATCCGGCAAAAAGTAATTTCCATTTCCCTTCATTATTTACATCCATGACTCTTTTCACCCAGGCAATTTTTAATGACTTACAAAATAATTTTGCATTTATCATTTTCAATCCACCTTCTTCGTACATAATTATTATTCATAATAGTTCTTCTAATTTTGTCTCTTTTGCCAGACCATATTAAATTAAATAATATTTTTTTGAAGTCGATCAAAAAATGTATCATGCGGATCTTCTATGATACCAAATAAATACACACATTTTGGAACAACCAAAGACTCAATTACGGCAAATTTCCCAAACAGCGTCAAATTACGGAATTTCCATATCCTTAATAACAGTTCGGTTTCTTTTAACTTTAACAAGACACATCCACTGGAATAGTTACACCAAGATAGCAAATATTGTCTGGAATCCAGTTACATTTTATATCTTCACATAGTATTCCTTCAAATGATCTCAAACGAACTATGTTACTCATTTACTCTCAGACAAGAGATTTGTGGGAAAGAAGACAAAATGGCAAATATTCTTCTTAAGTTTAACTCTTCGGCATGTAAAGTAGATGACAGTATCATCCAGGCGCGGATCCAAGATTTCGTAGGGGGGGGAGCCAAATTTCAAATGATGCGAGCCAAATATTGGTACGTAATGGTGACACCAGCAGTGGCAAAACGGGTTTTTTTTTTGGGGGGGGGGGGGGGGTAGACACAAAAAATTCCCCATCACACCACTCTTACATGCATGCCCCGCTGAACGATTCTCGGCGGGGGTCAAGGGATGGAGCCCCCTGAAGCTCAGGGGTTTTATACATAAAATTACCGTCAAATGAGCATATTTTGACACCTTATTTGTGACACTGGTAGGTCAGGAATTGACGTGGAGTCCAGGGGGCAAAGTCCCCGGAAGCTCAGGGGTTTTGGGCAATACATAAAGGTGAGATGAGCATATTTTGATACCTCATTATTTTGTGACACTGGCAAGACACAAATTGGTGTTGGGTCCAGGGGGCTGAGACCCCAGAAGCTCAGGGGTTTTATACATTAAATTATCGTCAGATGGGCATATTTGTATACCTTATTTGTGACACTGGAAGGTCACGAATTGGCCTGGGGTCCAGGGGGCCAGGCGCGGATCCAGGATTTCTTAGGGGGGGCCCAAATTTGAAATTATGCGAGCCAAATATTGGTACGTAATGGTGACACCGGCAGTGGCGAAATGAGCAAAAACGTTTGGGGACGGGGGGGGGGGGGGGGGGGGGGTAGACAAACAAATCTGCACCACCCCACTCTTACATGCAGGCCCCGCTGAACGTTTCTCTAAGTAGGTGAGGGGGGGGGTAGGTATTTACGATCAGGTAGAGCGTTGCGTAAATTGACGTGGGGTCTAGGGGCGAAGCCCCTGCGGGGGTCAAGGGGTCGAGCCCCCAGAAGCTCAGCGGGTATAGCATTTAATTACGGTCAGATGAGCATATTTTGATACCTTATTTGTCACACTGGCAGGACACGAATTAGTGTGGGGTCCAGGGGGAGGAGCCCCCAGAAGCTCAGGGGTTTTATACATTAAATTACCGTCAGATGAGCATTATTTTGATACCTTTTTGTGACACCGACAGGACACAAATTGGTGTGGGGTAAAGAGGGCGAAGCCCCAGGAAGCTCAGGGGTTTTGGGCAATTATTACGCTCAGATGAGCATATTTTTATACCTTATTTGTGACACTGGCAGGTCACGAATTAGCGTGGGGTCGAGGGAGTGTAGCCCCAGAAGTTCAGGGGTTTTAGGCAATAATTACGGTCAGATGAGCATATTTGTATACCTTATTTGTGACACTGGCAGGTCACGGATTGGCGTGGGGTCCAGGGGGCGGAGCCTCCGGTAGCTCAGGGGTTTTATACATTAAATTACCGTCAGATGAGCATATTTTGATAACTTATTTGTGACACTGACAGGTCACGAATCGGCCTGGGGTCCAGGGGGCGAAGCCCCCGGAAGCTCAGAGGTTATGGGCAATTAATTACGGTCGGATGAACATATTTTAAATACTTTATTTGTGACACTGGCAGGACACTAATTGGCGTGAGGTCCAGGGGGCGGAGACCCCAGAAGCTCAGGACTTTTAAGCATTAAATTACCGTCAGATGAGCATTCAGGTGCCCGCCTAGGGCCCTAGGCGGAATCCAGGGGGCACAGCCCCCGGAAGCTCAGGGCTTTTAGGCATTTAATCACGGTCAGACGAGCTTTCTTTCTTTATGAATTTGCCATTTTCCAACAAACGCATACAAAAGTATCATTTACTAAACATTGAGGAAAAATCTCGGAAAATTATGTCATTTCAGCAACATTTGTAAATCACCGGTATCGAATTAGAGATAAAGCACGTTTGAATTATATTTGGGGGGCATGTGTCACCCCCTCCAAGCCCCCTCCCCCATCAGTACGCCAGTGCCCCCCCCCCCCCGATCTACACCTTGTTGGCGGGAAAAATCGTAACTGATCTCCCCTACCTTTCTTCTTTCTCTCTTTTTCTTTCCCTTTCTCTCCTCTTTTCCTTTCCTTTTCCTTCCTTCTCTTTGTTTTAGGTTTGCTGGGGGGAGCCCCCCCGATCTACACGTTGTTGGTGGGATTAATCGCAACTGTTCTCCCCTTCTTTTCACCATTTTCTTTTCTTCTTCCTCTTTTTTGTTCCCTTTTATGTCTCCTCTTTCCCTTTCCCTTCCTTCCCCCTTTTTAGGGGGCTGGGGTTCGGGGGGAGGAGGCAAGGACCTTTTGGCCCCCCCGAACTACAACTTGTTGGCGGGAAAATTGCAACTGATATCCCCCTTCTTTTCTTTTCTTTTTCCTTTTTTTTCCTTCCCTTTATCTAGCCTTTTCCTTTTTCCCCCTTTCTTTCCTTCTCTCTTATTTTTTGATGGGGGGGGGGGGGGGGGAGATAACAGCTGGGAGGCAAGGCCCGTTCGCCCCCCCCCCCCTTTCGCCCCCCCCGATCTCCTTCTTTTTACCCTTTTCTTTTTCTCTCCTCTTTCCCTTCTCTCTCTCTCTCTCTTTTTTCTTTGCGGGGGGGGGGGGGCAGGCCCGCTAGGCCCCTCTGGATCCGCTCCTGCAGGGGGCGTAGCCCCCGGAACCTCAGGGGTTTTGGGCAATAAATTACGGTCAGATGAGCATATTTTGATACCTTATTTGTGACACTGGCAGAACACAAATTGGTGTTGGGTCCAGGGGGCGGACCCCCAGAAGCTCAGGGTTTTTATACATTAAATTGTCGTCAGATGAGCATATTTTTGTTGGGTCCAGGGGCGGACCCCCCAGAAGCTCAGGGGTTTTAGGCATTAAATTACCGTCAGATGAGCATCCAGGTGCCTGACTTTGGGCCCTAGGTGGAATCCAGGGGGCAGAGCCCCCGGAAGGTCAGGGGTTTTAGGCATTAAATTACCGTCAGATGAGCATCCACGTGCCTGACTTTTGGCCCTAGGTGAAATCCAGGGGACAGAGCCCCAGGAAGCTCAAGGGTTCTAAGGCATTTAATCACGGTCAGATGGGGAATTATTATTATTATTTTTTTTTTTTTTTTTGCCCCGGAAATTGGAAAATTACGTCGTCAGATATTGCGTTCAGTGGCTTTGGGGAGGGGAAGGAACACTTTTTTTGTTTTGTTGCTTTCTTAAGCACCAAAAAAAAAAAAAAAAAAACATTTCCCCTTTTTTCCCCTTCTTTTTTTTGGCCAGGGGGGGGGGGGGGGGCGGGCCCCCGGGCCCCCCTGGATCCGCCACTGGTATCATCAGCATACTGACTGACTCGTATTTCGACATCATTTAAAAAATCTATCTTGCCGAATCATCAATCCAAGAACTTCAGCTCCGAGAAGGAATAGGCGCGGCGACAGAGGGCAGCCTCGTATGGATGCCCATTATTTATCACACAACAATATTGGGGTATAGCAGTGAAACCTATGGAGAAAAAAAAAAATTAAACCAAATTTCTGCATGTTCAGAAACAAGAAATTCCATTCAATGGCATCGAACACTTTTTCAAAGTCAATAGATAAAGCTAGGCATTTCAAATCATTTTGTCTACAATGGTGTATCTTATCAATGAAAAGGCTTATGTGTTCGCCAATATATCGCTTTTTCAAAAAAACACAGTTTGGTCTCCATCTTTAATTAATGGAAGAATCCGTTTTACTCTGTTAGCCACAACATTTGCCAACATTTTTTAATGCGTGTTTTTAAAATCAAGGTATTTTTCTCTTTTGGGGGAGAAGAGTAATCAAGGCTCCTCTTCTCTTTGAAGATTTATATTTATATCAACCCAAAATTCTTCATAGAAATTAGCAGGTAGCCCATCTGTGGCAGGTGTTTTATCCAATGGCAAGTCTTTGACTGCTTCATAGCATTCTTCTTCAGTTATGAACCCTTCACAAAGAGAAGCAGATTCATTATCTATTAAATGAACGCAATTCCAGCTTATTCAATAAATCAATAATTCCTTCTGGGGAATAGTCATTAATTGCTTAGATACAGTTTCTGATAAAAACAATTTTTCCTCATGCAAAATTTTAGATGGTTAAAAAACTATGAATGTGTCATCTTTTTCTAACTTCTGAATATGTTTCTTCTCGTAATTTCGTTTGTCTAAATTAAAAAAATACCTCGAGTTCTTTTCCCCTTCAGCAATCCATGTGGCTCGAGTTCGAATCATAATTCCTTAAACAAAAATCTTCTTGCATTTGGCATAGTTCTGTCTAATAACGTAACTACAAATCATTTAAAAAGTTATTATTTGGATCTATATCCAAAGCATAGCGTAGCTTCTCGGTGTTTTTTTTTACCAAGTATTGTATTTTATTATCTTTATTTTGTTTACGCCTATAGGAATTAAAATGCAATTCTGCTTTACTCTGTATTCAACAAACTCCCATGATATTATTCATATATATCCATACTTTCGTTATTCAATAATTTCACTGAATACATTCCCTATTTTTTCTTTCTCCAGGATCCAGGTGGGCCCGCCCCCCCCCGGGAAAAAATGTGTAAAAACACGTTCATTTTACCTTTTTTTTTGGAGATGCCCCCCCCCCCTGGCGCTCAAGGGGGGGGGGGGGATGCGATTTTGTAACCGCAAATTTTTATGAAAGTCTTGGGTAATTTTAACGTTTTTCGTACACAACAGTTATTTTTTCTCCGAAATTTGCTGTAAAACAACACTATTGCTTTCTAGGTTTTCTTTTCATGATCTTATTTGTCTTCAAATACAGGCATACGTGTATGTGTATGACATCCCACATGTTTATATATACACTGTTAAAACAAGTATTAAAAAACTGCGGGTTAAAAAATTGTTGATTAAAAAACGCTCAACGTTGGTTAAAAATGTAGTGTTGATTAAAATTTACTTTTAATCTTGCGTTGGTTAAAAACAGTGTTGATCAAAATTATTCCTTTTAACCTATGTTGGTTAAGTCTAAGTCGTTGGCAAAATGTTTAACCCAGCATGGATTAAAAACAAAATTCCGACAGTAATGAAAGCCCCCTTCCGGTTAAAGTTTAATCAATGTTGATTAAAGTACTGGTCACGTGACCCAACGGAACGATATCGAAGCGCGTAGCTAGCGATCGCTCGACATACAAATAAAGTACATGCAAAGTACATGCAGTTTACGCGTGCGACAAAATTAACAATGGAGGTTGTCGCGAGGACCTGAGAAATGGGGGTTTGGACGGTATTATCTCCGTGTTTTCAGGTAAGAAATTATTTTAATATTATCATCATCAATTCTAAGATTGTAAGGAAGAAGTGAAATAAGATTCTTGCTCAAATCAAAAACGATTTGTTTCCCCTAGGCTGTACGTAGCTCAACCAATAAGTAACATTTTACTTGCACCGTGCACCTGGCTAACGTAAGCACACACACACACTCATCAGTCTGCAAGAATCTTCAACCGTAAATGAGGCAGACCCAATTAAAGAAGGAGAAGTGTAGGCCTATTACGGATCATCTACCCAAAGTGCATGCATGAATAATAATCTTATTTTTTAAATCTAATTGTATCTAATTGTTTAAAACAATTAAATATAAAATAAGATGTCATCATAAAGTGAAACGTCTTCATGCATGCAATTTGGGTAGGTCATCCGTTACACTTACTGGCTGAGCTACAATTACCTACGGGCCGGGACACAAAGCGTTTTTAATTTGAGCAAGAACCTTATTTCACTTCTTCCTTCCAATCTTAGCATTGATGATAATCATATTAAACCATTTCTTACCTGCAAACACGAGGATAAGACCTCCAAACCCCCGTAAGTTTAACCAACAGTGGTTATAACTGTAACCAACAACCCACTAAAGTTTAACCAACATCGTGTGAATCAAAAAATAATTAACCTACAATGGTTACAATTTTAACCAACGACCCATGTAAGTTTAACCAACAACATGTGAATCAGCCCCGAACAAAGCATAAATAACCAACAAAAGATTAAAGTTTTAATCAACAAATGGTTAAAGTTTAATCAACACCATTTTAACCAACATTGAGCAAATTTTTTTAACCAATAATTGATTAACATTTTTAATCAACCACAGGTTAAATTTTAATCAACAGGCTGTTGGTTAAAGTTTAACCAACGATTGTGTGATTCACCTGGTAATCCGTGGTTGATTAAAATTTTAACCAACTTGATTAAAAATTGTAATACTTGTTCTAACAGTGTATAGGCCTATTTATAAAACATCCCACAACTCTGGTCACGCGACCTTGCACAATGCCGGCCAGCCAGAGGCTACCCACGGATTCGTTAATTTTAGTATGTTTAGATCTATCGACATGAAAGTAAGGCCAATATTTCTTTTTCTATTTAAGATTAATCAAATACGAAACATGCTTAAGATCAAAACAACAATACTGATGATAGCAGAATTACTGAATTTACTTATTCATCCTCTGTTCCTACTGCAATTGTTCATGTATATAACCCTCATAAAATGATGTTATCCATCATTATGTTTTTCTATGTATTTTTGCTTTGATTATTGCCAATGCTTTCTTTTTGCATGTAAAAAAAGGCGAATCTATGGACATTAAAAATGTATTATGATATGAAACAAACAAAACATCAATACCTTAACAAAATCCCCCTCCCTCCTTATCAGGGCTTTGTATTTCAAAGAGTTGTGATTGATTCAAATCAGCCATTACTTAAAATTAAACGCAACTGTGTCCTTCAGAGATAGGAGTTGTAATTGATTCAAATCAATCGCAACTCTTTATAAGGCGGGGCCCAAATCTCAATATTACCTCTAAATATTGCTATACGAATAATATCATTATCATAAAATAAAAAATAAAAATAAATAAATAAATTATTTAAAAAAAAAATATATATGGTTATTAATAGCGCCGGTATCCGCCAGGTTCTGACGCTCATGGCGCTTTACACATATTACCCTGGTCGTAGCCGAGCTGCCAAAGTAACTAGCGCTCAAGCATATCAGGTACCCATTTACACCTGGGTGGAGAGTGGCAAATGTAGATTAATGTCTTGCCAAAGGACATTAGTGCTGCGGCGGGACTTGAACCCGTACCTTGTGACAAAAGATCCAGTCAGTAAACAATGTGTTTTTTTGGTATAGTTTAACGTTTATTTGGAATACACGTAGAAAAAACACAAGTGCAAATGATATTGATATTTCTTACATATCATGGCCTTAAGTTTCTGTACGACTTAATAAGTTACAATGTTTAATATTGTTATCTGTATAAGGCTTCCAAGTGGTACAATACATGAGTGCATTTAATATATTTGGTGCAGTAGGCCTACCCGGATGACTGATCAATATTGTTTTTGTATTGCTCAGTCATCCGGGAACTTCAACTGTCGACATCGATATCACACAAAAACAAAGCCATATTTACCGAGGTAAGTCAAATTTTGTTATTTCACTAGTCAGCCTGATATAGATAAGGTAATATTATCATATGGTTTTGTTTTCGTGTGATACAAGACTATATTGCTCTCGTTATGAAAATATTGGACTTGTCTTCGACTCGTCCGATATTGTCATAGCTCGAGCAATATAGCCTTGCATCACACTCAAAGCCGATGATCCAAAAATTATATTAATATCATAGGCTCATCAACGTGCATTGAACGATGCATTGAACGTTTTTCAAAAATTAAAAACACCATTTAATGGTCATGTCATATACCGTAGGCAAGATAGAGACAAAGCCGGACAAATAAAATAAATGAATGAGTACAATTTCCACGACCAGAAACAAAAGAAAAGAAAAGTTAGTTTTAGAAACAAAAAATTAAAAAGGAAGAAACAAAGGGGGAAAACATAGAAAAATAGAAAATTATGATTAGGCATTATTTGTTTTAACCAGTGCCACCTTGTTCCGTTGTGATTAACATGTCGGTCAATTACTTGTTAAATCCAATGTAACATGCATAAATCAATTAATTAACAAAATAATTATGAATCCCGCATTGTATTTGGCATTTAATGATAATGGAATTTGTGCAAATTCAAAAAGAAAAAGCACAGGGAATGCATCACAATATATAGTGAATCAGAAATTACGCCCGTTCTCTTGGAGAAGATTTGTGTCGTCACATTAACATTTTGTGGTTATCTAACATTGTATTCACAAACTTCACTGTCGAGCGAGAAGCAAGAAACTAGAATCATAAATCCGAATCATTTTTCTTTTAATTCGAAGGCAAGTGTCAAATGTATAAAACATATAATACAAAACAAAGTATAAGTATTTGTTTTATAACGTTCACGAAAAGAATTCATGATAATAAAAGTATTATACATATTATAGAGAGCAATGTTGTCATTTTAGTAACTCATTCACATTGTAGACTATGGGATGATTACTGAAACTGTGTATTTTCGAGGAGTGGCAAATGCAACCCTTTTCTTTGGCGTGATAATATGTAAAATAATATTTTAAAAACGTGCTCCTAATTCAAAATTATAAAAAAGATTATGCGAAATTGTACCGTTGGCAATTTTATTGGCAAATCTGCCAGTAAACATGTGATTGATTTTTTTAAACATGCCCTCTTCATGATTGGTGTCAACACCTTTGAATAGCCCTAATGAGAGTGTTTTTGTTAGTTGCAGGTGGTGACCCACCAAAATACCCGCGTTTTCACGTCCATCCCATGATCTATTGGTTCAAATCGTCATCGGGATAATCGGTAACAATTGTAATCGCCGTTTTTTAATAAAGACCCTCACTTGATACATACAACTTGACACTGTCTATCCTGATGATTGTAATAATGGATAAGGAAAAAGATTTTGGGGCTGGAGGGTAATTTAGGTCCAAACGAACTCGTCTAGTGAAGCCTATTGTTGAAGGAAGATGGGTGGAATCCTGATTTTCCCTCTAGAAACATCTTCCCTCACATCACACTTCTTGTCTTCCACAGAGGAACTGGGGTGGTACCCTTGGTATTGAGTCTGTCTTACAGGCATGTTTGGTACGCGCAGCGTACGTTTCAGGTTACGATGCTCCACGTGCAGCGGATGAGACCGTGCACCCGTCTCTCTGGTGCCCGACCCATCTTCAGACAAGTCCGTGGGGTGCACGGAGATGTAGTCCGGTCGTCTCCGCATGCCATTCTCCGACACCACTGGAAGCTTCTTAGCCATGAACTCCTCAGAGAAGAATACATTTCCATGCCCTGGTGATCGGGGTGGCGATGTCAGGTTACCGGGTGAACTGGAGGGAGAGTGCGTAAATATACCAAACCTAGACTTCGACTGGGGGTGGACAGCATGGTGCATGTCCTCATTAGATGGATACGGGTAGAAGTCTCTTTGAGAGGAGGTGAATTCGAGCGTGGAATGATGACATGAAGGCATGGGTGAACATGGCGGAGATGACGCCCAGGTGGGAGTAAAGACGGTATCACACGGTATTTCCTGGTAGATATCTTGCTTCTTGTTTTCTGTCGGTAATGGAGGCAGTGGCATGTACTTGCGATTGTCGTGGTTGATCGCAGAGCGTTGCCTCCACAGGTGCTTGGGCGGCATCTGAAGAAGAAAAAAAAAGAGAGAAAAAAAATGACAAACGGGTTATTACAATGGTTGAAATTCTCAATAACTATAGGACGAATTACCAATAAAGTGTCGTGGTGTACTGGTTCATTCACTTGGCTAGAAATCGGAGGGTCGAGGGTTCGCATCCCATCTCCACTTACGTCCTTAGGCAAAGCATTATTCCGCACATGTCACTCTTTACCCTTGTGTAAATGGCTACCTGGAAAATTGCTGGGTAAATAATAATTGCATGGACCTCAGAAAGAAAAGCTTTGATGCTGGTGAGACTTCCCTGGTTAAACAAATTATTATCCTTTTAGGTCACTGGTGGAATCGAATTGTGAATTATGAACACTTGTTGTAGATTAACATGATTGATAACTAGTCCTTGATCATTGCATTCAAACTTCGGTTGACTAGCTTGCATTCGTTACTTCTTAATCGGCGAATTAACAAGAAACTTTATAGATACTTTTTTAAACATTTGTCTAATATGCTCGGACCTGTGATCAAAATATAATTCATAGTGAATACTTACGATGGATGAGCAGCTTTTTGAAGTGGTTGTGTGGCTAGTTTCATCTTCTGCGGCGTTCCCGAGTCTCTGGTACCGTGACCCCTGGCCGTTCTGATACAAGCGCTTGTTGACCGACGTGATGCTATTACTCTGACGAATCGGTCTATAGTTCATCAGCGGCGTTTCGTAAGATTCTGCTGTTTGGAGACATGGTGGGTTCAAATCAGGGTCAAAGGTAATGTAGAATTCATCGCTGTCCTGGTGTCCTACCACATCTGCCAGATTGCTAGATCGAGGGGAGGGCGAATGTAAAGCGCTTCGGTGTAACGGAGTCGTATCCACGGAAACACCGGTGACGTTCCGTACATTAGTGTCAATTGAATTGACAGACATGGTTTTTCTCACCGATTTCGTCAGATTAAGAGCGTTTTTCTTGCTAAAATTTCGGGACACCGTATCAGGATCGATGTAGCCACAATCGGAATGTTGAGGACTACTTCCCTGTGTCTTTGAAGAACTTACGAAACAAGCCCGATAATGTCTCATCCCTTCTTGGTCAAGGTGCTCATGTGATCGGACATTTCTGCAAATGCTTTTTAGTCGTCGTGTTGTCTTTGGGGTTCCAAATTTACTCAGGTCGGGAACGCTCTCGTACTGCAAGGACTTTTCTTTGAACCGTTTGAGGAGACTCAGTTTAGGCATCTTATCTAGGAAAGTGGAGAAGGCTGTTTTCTTCGACAACTTATCCTCGAGTGCGTGCGTATTTTTCAGTTTATCTTCGCGGTACGGTGAAATGAGTCCCGGTGAACAACTTCCATTTTTCCCATCAGATCCATTCCTTCTCATCTTAAGCATTTTCTCGCTCCGCTTTGCCCCCCGCAAAGCTTCACACGCAAATGAATCGGACAGAGATCGACGCCTGTGATCGGGAACAACAAAATCGTCATGGTGGTTCTCATGGGTGGGTGTCGATTGGCTTTGGGTTCGTGACGGTCTACTACCAAAGCCCGTGGAAACGGAAGATGACTCCTGATCCCAATGCTCACGATCTGTACTCATAATGTTATGCTGAAATTCGCTTGGTTGGCTTGCATCACTCCTAGTGGGCGACACCAGCATGCAACTTGACGTTCTGAGTCTGTAGTCAAAACGGAAGTTCCCCATGCCCGGACTCAAGGGTGCATCTTGCGGCAGGGATGGATAACTATGAGTACGTGAAGCACTTGTCTTTCGGTCAAATGAACATGTGGAATATCCGGAGGAGGTGGTTCGGTCGAACGGCTCTCGTTGAGTTGTCTCGGTCGGGATTGGGTACTGCTTTTCAGCTATTTGAGAACTGTAAAGTTTAGGACTTTGAGCGGGGCTGGTGTTCTTATTAATGAGCAGAATGTGTTCGTGAGAGCCAAGAGGAGGCAGATTTGGTAGTGGGTCCGTTTGAATTTGGGAATCACGCTTACACGGTTTCGTCGGGGTAGCCGTGGAGGGGGAGGACCTATGAAACTGATCGAGCAACTCGCACAAACTTGAATAGCCTTCGTGCATTACGATAGAGTTCGGGCAAAACGTCTCGGGGAAAGAGAACTGAGGATCAATGCAACTCTTCGAGACGGAGAACTTAGAATGGACAAGAGAGTCTGAGGAATGCTTTTCATCCAGACTCTTTTGACGGGAAGCAACACAGTGACATCCGCAAGGGCTACTCCCATGGCTGTCTCCAGTAACATGATTGATGTCATTCTGCCTATCTGTTGAACCGTTTGCTAGAGAATATTTCGCACATCGTTTGTTCTTATCGCTCTGTCCTTTAAAGCGACGAAGAATCTTAGTTAGAAGGGGTGTTTCGTTAGTTTTCGGATCCATGTTGCTTCGTTGGGCAATCTTGCCCAAGTTTCTCGTGATAATTTTCGATGTAGTATGCCGATCCTTGTGTAGAGTTATTTAGAATTCTCATGCGGACACTATCACAATGCAGACTGTATTCAATATCTGAAGACAAGAGAACACGAACAAAGGTTACAATGAGAACAAAATCACAGCTTAAAGTTTGCCATAGCTCGGCATACATTCACATACTTTTTATAAGATGAGAATTCAAATGCCATGACATTTCAGAAATTAGATAACTGCAGATCGTCCCTTTTCACTGAGTGCTTCACTCAAAATTATCAAATAAATAAACTGGAAATAAATAAATACAGCTACTTCTCTCCCACACATGTTTACCTAATGCTTCACGTATTATTAGCCGTTCTGTTCAGCCTAGCTTCCAGCCGAGCAACAAGAGCCTAGGAGTAAACGTAAGAAGGTGCTTCAACTCTTCAATGATCAGCGTCTTAGTATGAGAGTGTTAGTGTCTCATGAAAGCAGAAAGCCCTTATAACATCGACCAGATCCATGCTCTCTTTATATTCCGCAAACCGATTGCAAAATTGTACCGAGCTCATTAATTTCTTACTCTTCCGGCACGTGTGATGATGATTGTAAAAATACCCACTTCACCTTGATTCTCCTCCATCTTCTCATGTGGAGATTTTAATTAGAATAATAAAAAGTTAGAAGCACTTCTTATCTTAAGTTATGAACCAGGATGCCCCCGCATAATAGGTATGCATTGTATGATAGCCATGTATCCGCCCAACTTCCAAATAAGGACATTAATCATGGAGAAAAGGAGCATTTAATCTGAAGCTGCGTAGATATTGTCTTTCTTGTCGAACTTTCCTCTGCTTTCTACGGTTTCAGGGGTGGAGTCTCGTTTTTAACCATATTGATAATATTCACATCTAATGTTCAGGGCATGCAGTTTCATCTTTATCCCGTAAAAAGCGGACCGAAGCTCCCTTTTTTTCAATAATTCTAATCTTGTACATACGATAGTTTGGCTGTACTCCAGCCAAACTGTGGTATATACAAATTATAGTGTGTAATTAAAAAAAGGGTAGATGACCTGTGTGTGTAATGGGTAACCACTGCGTAAATTGATTTAAAAGTTATCATATTCAATAGAACGTTTCTCGATTTACTTTAAAAAATGTCAGGAAACTTATTTTGTCAATCGAGCGTATTATGCACATTCATACTCACATTTTTATATTTTGTATTTCATTTTAAATTTGTCCATGTTTCGACTTGAATGTTAACCCTTTAACAGGCTCGTAATTAGAACTCGACAACGTCGGCCTTCAATCTGCACGTTTTAATTATATGATGAAGAAACCATGATTGCGTTATTGAAATAGATTTAGATATTTCGACAAAGGTCATCTTAAATGGTGGGCGATCCTATTTGATTGAAGAAAGAAATTATACAAAATAGCAACAGTCTAAGCTGCGATTATAAGATATCCTTCCTATTTTTCTGTTGTTATAAATCAATCATAGTATTCTACCGGATGATTCCTAGAACCCTTGCAGTTATATACACAATTTCCACATACTGGAAAGGAGGCCAGTCTGGAACACTAGAGGCGGATCTAGGATAATTAACAGGAGGAATCACTCTTAATTAGTATTATATTGAAACAAATCATATACAAGTCACAATTTCGATGTGAAAAAAAATGCTACCCTTAACCTAAAATGTGACAATATTTAGGCTGGATAAATTGTTTTCGGAGCATATCAAGTCAGGTTATGCCAGGGATGATGCTTTCGAGGCCTCCACTAAGTGGGCAGGGTTGCGAACAAGATACCTATATATATTCCACTACATTTAATTATTTATTTAATTACTTATTCATTTTATTCATGTTAATATTTATTCATTTCATTGTTTTTGCTTGTGAGAGAATTTTAGGGTTATTGTGTCCCCTTGACGGCCAAATGTCACTGCATTCGTTAGTCAGAGTTCTTGGAATCATCCCCTGAAAAGGAAGCCTTATGTCCCCCTCCCCCCCTAACAAAAACAAAAAAACAAAAAAAATGAAGGTAAAGTATGAATGGGGAGAATAGTCAACATCCGCCAGTCAGACATTTCCAAGAAGAAACACATTTTTGTTACAAGGTCCTTCCGGCTGGGAGGAAGTGAAAGTTTCAACCAATCAGGTGCACGTTGGAAATCAAGTGACCAGGCACAAGCCAATAGCATTTTTATGGGGCGTAGGCTTCAAAACTATTTCTAAGAATAAGTCACCCCAAATCCCTACCTTTAGGTCTTTTGGGGAAATTGCTATAAATTCAACTAGATATTCTATTCCAATTCGGAAGCTGTTGCAATTCGGAGGAGAAACTACCTGTTTGAGTCCTACACTGCAAAAAAGAATTTGTTCATTGGTAATTTTTACGTATTTTTTCCATGTAGAATTTACTTGAAAACATTAGTTTTGCCACTTACGCACTAAATTTAAGTCTTGCTAACTCAAACTTTCAATTTAGTAGAACATACGTGGAATATTTAAGTAAAATCAAATACTTAAGAACTTTAAGTAATTTCAGCTTGTATTAATTTAGTAATTTTAACTCAAAATCAGAAATTATACGTCTTACTCAAACAATTTATGTTGATTATTCTTATCTTTTTAAACTAAGGACCGATGCAGTGCGTAATAGAAATATTTACATAATTCATGAATATTCATTAAGACCAAATTAAACTCTTTTTTAAATAAAACAATTCTTTTTTGTGGTTGAATGAAAATTTAAGGACTTTAAAACATTTACTAATTCATTTAACATGGCTAAGCAAAGACAAGACAATTTTTAATTGTTACCCAGTTCAAAACAAATCAAAACTTGATATTTCAGGAAATTGTCAACCAATTTTCCTTTTAAGATACTACGATCAAGTATATATAAAATTTGGAGACTGTCAATATGTGTCGAATTGAAGCGTATGTAATAGTTTGTGATGGTGGTAGATATATATATACGGTTAAATCTTTAATAGAAGTAGTGAATGATTAGTGGATGTTACTTGTTAGATTAGATGGGTACCAAATCGTGCAATATGTAATCCTATCATAGCTTTTTTTTAATTATCTAAAATGATTACAATACTTAAATTATTTACGTTAATGTAACTCGATTTAACTGAGTAAAAATGTATTCAGCAAAATAAGTCAATTCTACTTAAGATGCCGTAGGTAATATTTACTTAATAAAAATAAGGCAATTCTTTTCCTCAATTTTATTGAGTTATTTCGACTATTATTTTTTTACAGTGTACACAAGGTATTTCGATTTTCAGCTCTCGGTGAATACAACATAAGTGTTGCAGAGGAAAACCTGATAGTCCTGGGCCCCGTCTTACAAAGAGTTGATATCAATCGCAACTATGTACACAAGATGCAGGAGACTGCAAACTTGCGATTGATTGGAGGACTTACGATTGATTTGGATCAATCGTCGCAACTCTAAGTAAGACGGGGCCCAGGTCTTTTGATTCCACAAGATATGCCCAGATGTAGCTGAGGGGTTTAGACCGAACGGTCATGTCACATGTGTTCGTGTGTAGTCACATATACCAAGTTTGGTGTACATGTGCTCTTCTTCAAGATTGAGTCAATGAAATGATTCCAAAACCTTATAGAATACACCAATTCCCAAATGCTACACAAAAAACGTTTTCATTTAAACTAAAAAATCCTTAATAATAATTTCTATCAAAATCTGATTGCTTGGCTTGGCACCTTTAAGAGAAATTAATTGTACATAGGCTATCACGTGTTTTATTGGTGTTTTTTTTGCAGCCCCATCTCTTTGGAATGCTTTTCCACTGAGGATCCGATCACTAGAATCCCTAGAAACATTTAAAGAAACTCTAAAGTCATGTATGTTCGCATGTTATTTTAGTTAATTATTTGTTGAATGTACATCTATGCATTTTTTTCTTCTTCTCATTTCTCTATGTCACTTATTCTAATTCTACCCCTCAGCGTCTAAGAATCGTTTACTAGATCGATGGCGCATAACAAATGCCGTATTATCATTATTATTTGTCAGAATGTTTTATTTTCTTTCTTCCTGTACTTTTTTTTGTGTGGAACAGATTTCCCAAGAATGGTATACCCTATCAAAGACTAGACACACGACATTTGCATAATGTGAAGTCATCTAAGCGCCATTTTTTGAAGTTCTAATATTTCTATAACCAAATAGCAATTCAATTTCGTATTTTATAATATGATACTTCAACTTTAATATTGCGAAGCATAACATAATATCAAACACGCAAGGTCAAAATTGAAAACTGAAAATTGTCAAAATTAATTTTGAGGATAAAAAAAAGAAAAAACAAAATTTAATTCCATTTCAGATTATAATTTTTTTTAAACACGTATTAAATGTCCGAAGACTAAAATATTGTTAGTCATAATTTCAAGATAACACAGGCTAATAAAAGTGAATTGACAGTTCATTAATAAGCCACGGGCATCATCCTGTTTTCCATGGTTGACCTTTGCATAGGTGTGGCATGTCCAATCGCGAAGACCTATAACAGACATTATTGACATGATTGAACACCTCGTTCCTGAACATATATTTCAATCTCCTTCTTGTTGCTATTTATATTTTATGAGTATGTTATTGTACAACAGATTATTAATATTTCGGAAACGATGCTTCTTCTGTTATTCTTCTTATTCTCCTACGCCTTCTTTTTTCTTCTTTTCTTCTTCTTCTTCTTCTTCGTCTTTCTCTTATATTCTTCTTATTTTTAGTCTCATAGTAGTAGAAGTAGTGGTTGTAGTAATACGAATACCAGTAGCATTTCACTTAATTTTTGCAGGGAAAAAAATCACTGTTGACAAATTGGAAGCACCAATGCAAATGTTGTATTCAGCAGACCTATTCAACAAGTTCATCTGTCATCCATTTATTATAACCCTTATTTCTTACAACTCAGTGATACCCCAGTCACATCAACAAGGCCGACATCAGACCGACAGCAGACCGATCAAGCCATTGCATTGCCTCGAATGGCCAAGATCTATCGGTCGTGTGAAATGCATGTGGAGCCGTTGTGGCGGGGTGACCTGCACTATCTAGGCAACAATTTGTACATGACTTAATCCTACTCATATACATGTATTTCAGTCCATGTTTGTATAGAATGACCCAAAGTTGTATTAATATGCATTCTCCATCTGGACACATTCACTCAGTCAAAATTCCTTACGACATGATACGAAAATACGAGGGGGATACACATATTTATAATGAGATTAGATAATGAAGTTGTAATAGATAGTTTTTCTTTGTTCATCAAAAACATAATTGCAATGAGGGGTAATTTTTAGATACTATATGTTATAACAAAGTAGTCGTGTACAATCTTATGCTTTTGTTTTAGTTCTCATTTACATATTTCGTATTGCATGACTTATTGTTTATTTAGAAAGGTGTTGTAAATGTTTTATATTATGTTTTATATATCGATTGTTGCATTACATTGTAAAGTGATTATAACTATGTCTATAAACAGAATATTGATGTACATCAATGATGTTTAATAAATACAATACATACATACATATATCATTATTATTAATAATAATAATAATAGGCATATATCTTATTGTATATATCAGCATCCAGCAATGAAAAAAACCCACAAAATTACGCACTGTTTTGCATGGTTCTTTGATTAAAGTTCAGAAGGCGACTCAGGGTCGGTCGACTTGTTGTCTCCTGACCCCAAATCAACTTTCATGTGGGAATTCCCATTGCTCATGGTGTGTATATAATGTAAATGTAAACATGTATACATATTTATATATTTAAAGAGAGAGGGAGAGAGAGAGAGAGAGAGAGAGGGGGAGGGGGGTTAAAACATCCGAAATGAGTTTCTCCCAGGGGCCGGAGCGAGGGGAGGGATCAAATTAGAATTGTCATGCCGCTCTTGAAAATGTGATGCCATCCCTTCAGTGGCAGATTCAGGATTTTCGACGTAATATAAGGGGTAATAACGTAGCGTAGCATATATCAACCATTTCAAGGAGCGGAGGGTTATAGGCAGGGTTAAGAGAGAGGCCTAGTTTCTCCAAAGGTAGCTTCTCCCATGCCACTCAAACAGACAGATCTAGTGACGGCCCTGGCCCCTGGTGATGATTATTTGCCGAAGAAAGGCGTCTGTCTAGGGTTACCAGTCTTTTCAGAGAAACTAATTTAGTATTCCTAGATCCATTAGCAGACAACCACTTGACTTTTAACTCGTTAGATGGCCTCCTGTACTTGTACACTTTCAACCTTGTTTGTCGATTTGTTGTTGCTCTAACCGATTCGTTTTCATCTTGTTGTGTTCTTATTTAAATCACGACCGAGGTTTTAGTGTGGAGAAAGTGTGACACATCAATAAACATTTGTCGGAAATCAAATAAGGCATTGACAATTAACATATTAACAACGAATTTATTTGAAATGTTTTTCTTTTCTTTGGGATTTGGGCAAAGCCATCGATAACAAAGAGTTCAATTAAATAAATGATTACAGGCACTTCGTTAAGTTTTATGGCAATGAGAAAGCATCTAACTAATATCACCAAACTCCCCTAAACAGCAAAACGAATCACGTAAGACAACTCGAACATTGTATGCACTATTTCCTTTCGTCCGGGAGCGTAATGGCAGGAAAGAAGAAAAGTCGACCGTCGTGGCCTAGAAACTACAGCCGAGTTGAAAGTAAATTCCCCAAACATGCGATCTATTCAATGGGATTAGCTAAGCTATCAGATCTCGAGGATTCATACATATTTTAGTACAAGTCATTTCTAGTTAACGAAGCTTTGTGAAAGGATTCACGTGGGTGGTGGAAAGAAGCTTCCCCAATGGTTCTCTCTTGATGCCATGAATATTACATTTGTAGTTCCTCGTGTTTCTTGGTCTTAGGTTTTTTTTTATTCAATGTTAGTTCTTAGAAATATAGTCAACGTTTTATATTACTGGTGTTTAAATGATACATTATGTCGTGTTTAAGGTGCAATTACATCCAGGGGCGCTGCTTTACCTTTTAAAAGTGGTCAGATGTCATGGGCATTCAACACTAGACTGCATGTTCCAAGTCCAATTTGGAGATGGCATGTATTTAACCAGTAGCTTTAGATTAGATCTAAGATACCGGTAAATTTCAAACAATCGTGTGTGTTTTTTTTTTTTTTTTTTTTTTACTGTAGTATGATTGTTGAACAGTGCTTGCCTAAATACGATGTGAATGCTTTTTTTTTTAATTACACAATTTCATGCGAACAGATCATGTCTTTTTAATTCAATCGTCCTCGTGTGTTTAAGTTCCGCTCAGGAATCGATATGGAAATAAAATGAAATGAAATTAAATATATCAATAAAACTCACTCCATAATAAACCATTTCTTTCCCCGTTTTAATCGTTATATAGACGATTTGCCCTCTCCCTTTTCTAACGATTTTCGTTCTCCTCAGTCTGTATATATAAAGGTCTGATATAGTCAACTGTGAGATAAAGGAGTAATTAAACTCTTTAACTGTGTGTGGTCTCCATTATATTTTGAACACTCGACGTTGCTACGGTGATAACCATGGCAACTTCGTTTAGTTGAATGAGAGTAATGTCTATTAGTATTAGTGAGTAACCTCCTCCTATTTCGTTTTTCATTATCTAAAGTAGATGTTGAATTGATATGCCATGAATTAGTGTTAGTTTTAATTAAAAACGATAATATGAGCACATAATCGTAATGGAGTTTCGTTTTACCGTTCTAATAATCCTTTTAGTTTCTGTGCAATCCGGAAACTCCAAAACTTCTCCCTGATTTCCCATCTTGTACAAATCACAATTATTTCTTCTTACCTAATTCCAGTTCTCGCCTCCTCTCTCTCTCTCTCTCTCTCCCTTTCTCTTTATCTCTTTTTCTCTGCATTGCTATACATCTTGCTTGTAAATCTGTTTAGCCTTTGTCCGCTTCACTGCCTCTCCCCGGGGACATGTCATATGCAATGACTTGAAGCTTGACACCAAACTAAAACCTGTACGTTTTAAATTCATCCGCTATAGGATGCGAGCAGACTGATGAGGGATTCAATGGAAGACGAATAAACTAAGAACACCGGTGTTCCTTTTCATATGAATGTCCATGTCATTGCACCTGCCTTGACATGCGTGCCTGCAACGTTTGACGTGCGTGGGTGGGTTTATGTGGGAGGATGGCGGCGTAGATACAGTGGGGGGGGGGGGGGGGGGGGGGGGGGATCCGTGCCCCTGATCCAATTGAGGGAGGTACTGTGGAAGAAGAAGATTCGATGCCCTCTCAAACCCTTCTTTCATCTCTCGCCTTCCATCACCTTGTAAGAGTGGTGACCACCCCAACCCCACTATGAATCCATTCCCCTCTCAGTGGCTGACTCAAGGCTATATACACCATTTCGGGAGCTGCATACCTGGGTTTATCGGGACTGTGCGTGGAAATGCTTTTTAGTCATACAGAGATCTAAACTACATAATTAGGTGTTTTTTCTTACGCTGTATAATTATGTAGAAGTGAGAACGAAAAACTAATGGTTAGAGTGACTTACAGCAAAATTAAAAATTAAATCAGATATAGATTCAATTTGATTTACATGAGGCGATGTTCATTAATTCGTCCAAGATACAAAGATAATAACATTAACAGTGACAAATTAATTTTTAAACACGATTAAAGTTGACTCCAACTCCTGGTCAATCTCTTTTCTTTGCCTATTCATTTAACGAGCGAGCTAGAGATTTATCACATAATAATTTTTAATTTCAAATGAAATACGTGTTTTCAAAAGTACCTTTAGAAGAATCCTGCGATTAAAACTCACTTATTATGAAAACAGTGAAAGCAGGTTGCATTTCATGTTCCTTAATTTCATGAAAACCAAGGTCGCTTTGTTCAAGGCTTATATCATGGAAATCGACTAGACAGTTATAAAAATCCCCGTTTTATTTGAAAATGCTATTCTTTCAGTCAACAACAAGCCCTTTGAAGTACTTGGCTCTTTCTCAGACACATGTTTGCTTTTCACGTGTTAATAGTGAAGAGTCCTTTCAGTCTCTCGTGTATTTCTCCGATTCATCATCAAAATAACTACGAGAGCTCATCTGCCTAGGGGAATCGCTCTCCTTAATGAGTTTAACTGAGATGCATCAGCTGAGAGGCAAGGAATCTCAAAGCATATAGAATTGTGCATAGAATTTGTTAAATCTATTGGAAATTGAAAGTCACAGATCGATTTCATGGCTATCGAGTTCACCGTCTTAAAAGCATTGGTGTATTCCATCTAAAGCCTTGGCAGCCTGGGAGTACACACAATTCCCTCTAAATGAAGGCTGATTGCAACAGATGCTGCTTACACAAATTGGATGATTTTAGTCAGAACTATTTATTTGTAATGTCACCACGTTGTACGGAATGCATGATTGAATAAAACCGAACATTTCACTCGATGTAGACTTTATGGAGAGAGAGAAACTGAGATAATGATACATTGTGATAGGCAGATATGAATAATTTTTTTAATGCTGATGGAAAGAGAACTAAATTTTCCGTGCTCTTGTCATTGTTATAAATCCAACATGAATTGAAAACCACCAACTGACGATATCAAGAGATATGGACTTTTATTTTTGTATCCACTTTGGGCTGTTTACCTGCGTTTACTGATCACGCGGCAGCCTCACAGCATTCAACATTTCTTTAGTGTCTGGCCCAAGAATACAAATGCTGTTACTGAAATCGATGGACTCGTAACAAGAACAATGAAATTAATGACTGAGAAGATGCTGTGTCTAAGTGTTGATTTTGAAAAACCCTGAATTTGTAAAGTCGATATTTATGCTTTTAGTCATCAATTTGGACAAGTGCATAAAAAAAAAAAAAAAAATCCACTTTAAAATCAAGCCGCAATGTGGAAAATGAAAAACACAGAGTAAAGCAGGGGGGTAATCGCACAAACCACTGTCTGAAACTAAGAAATATATGAAAAGTTTGGTTTATTACGATAACCCTCAAAGACAACTATTTTAAAAGAATGTTAAGTAGTATTGATGAGTACTTGCTAGTGGTGCTTATTTTTACCTGACAGCTAAGAAAAGCAATAAATGCTTGTTAGTAAGAACCCAGTACTTGGGTTGTTACAATGCTAATAAAGGAAGATAAGTCAGACGGAAAATGGCCACACTTGTTCATAAAATATACAAAGAAAGTGGAATAATGGTCTAGTGATTTCATTGTGAAAGGTTAATTACATAGCAGTCGATGTATACTATGAATTTTGTAATGATCAAAATAATTATTAAAAAATTGACTCAGTCTGTCTGAAATCAAGTGCAACCAACATAGGAATGGGTAAATGAGACTACACAATCACGTAGAATGTAAGTTTGATCCAAACTTTTCAGCCATTATCGTTATGTTTCGAATACGATGGCATTTTGAAGAGCGATCCTTTTTCAGGGAATATTTCTAATAATACACTGTTGCTCATAACGGTGGAATATTTTTTTTTATCCCAATTTATGGAATTATTTTAAAAATAATTTAAAAATACTAGATCTAGATAATAGTATACAGTCTCAGATTTTATTGAATAATAATTTGCCAATATGTGTTTTGCGTGACTGCTAAAGCATGTATATTATGCTACTATGTTTATTAACTAGGGGACCTATGCCCTTTAGTCATAAATGACAGTAATGAGGATTAATGCCTCACAAAAGGGCACTAATATAGCACATCGACACGGTGTTGATCCTGGGGCCTCACAGTTACGAGGCCCTAGCTTTGTCACTGAACCATGACTGTACGCAGCGGGGGCTATGGTAGGGGGCAGTTTCCATAAATTTAAAAAAAAAACAGAAAATGCAATGAATTTTCAATAATTTATTGCATTCTACCCCGGTCCCCAACATAAAAAAATCTTCTGTGTGCCCATGCCTTGAGCCATAATGCATGGCCGTCCAGAGGATTTTTTTATGTTGGGGACCGGGGTAGAATGCAATAAATTATTGACAATTTATTGCATTTTCTGTTTTTTTTTTAAATTTATGGAAACTGCCCCCTACCATAGCCCCCGCTGCGTACAGTCATGGTTCAGTGACAAAGCAATGGCCTCGTAACTGTGAGGCCCCAGGATCAACACCGTGTCGATGTGCTATATCAGAGCCCTTTTGTGAGGCATTAATCCTCATTACTGTCCTTTATGACTTAAGGGCATAGGTCCCCTAGTTGATAAACATAGTAGCATAATATACATGCTTTAGCAGTCACGCAAAACACATATTGGCAAATTATTATTCAATAAAATCTGAGACTGTATACTATTATCTAGATCTAGTATTTTTAAATTATTTTTAAAATAATTCCATAAATTGGGATAAAAAAAAATATTCCACCGTTATGAGCAACAGTGTACATAGCCTTCCAAACTGACATAAAAAGTATGAGAAACCTTACAAATCATTTTCCATTTTTACCAGAAGGTAACTTCCTCTTATGTCTACACGCATGTTTTTGTTTCTTCTGAAGTTATAAAGTCTCTTGTCAAAACGCTTCAAATAAGGGTTGTGATAAGGAGAAAAAAGAGCTTTCACAACGTTAATTCTCTCAAAGTCGTTCACAGTTACGTAACACCAGTCGCGACTGTGGCGTATCTAGGCATTACGTCACCCGACGCAAACAATAAAAGTGTGGTATATTTCTAGCATTTTTGTTCATAACAGAATGCAATTTCTTTTGCATTTATAAGATTCCCCATTGGAGGGCTGATATCATGGGTATATTTTCATAAGCAGCTGAGGCCTGGGCAGTAAATATCAACCATCATGTTAAAAAAATTCACTAGTGAGCGAAGCGTGCGAGCAAAAAATGGGGTTAGAGGCCTGGTGGCTAAATATCAACCCACCCTGTTAATAAATTTCACGAGCGAGCGAGCAAATGAATAGAAACCACGTTTATTATGGCGAAAATGTTACTGTTACAAACAAAATTCACTCTCGCCACCTGTAATAAAATAGTAGAGTTTCTAATTTTGAACATCATTTTGCGGGTTGATTACATTTAGTTTACTAAAACCACAATTCACTCATTAAGGATAACTCTTCTTCCTTTCCTCCCTTTTATCTTTCTTTTTTTGTTTGTCTTCTTAATTTTCTTTGCAAAACTTCAAGTGCTGGGCGCCATGCACGTGCCCCGTTTGCCATCCCCATAGATACACCACTGGGTAGACACTCACGATAAGCCTTTTATGTCTTGAATATCCCTCTCGGATCAGATGTTGAACTAATGATGAAATATAATGAAATTGGAATTATTTACAATTCTCATATTGCAGAAATGGTCAAGAAAATGATGTTTAATAAATGTCTGTGTGGAAGCTTATCCTGTCAGTGTATTGATAAATAGGTTAGACTTACATGTTTGTTTTCTAAGCTACATCTTGCGAATAAATTTTAAAAGGCTCATATTAAAAGGTTTGAAACATTACAGATTTTAAACAGGATCATATCAGGAGACCAACAGTTAAACATGTTCGTTTAGTGAAATCCCAGGAAATTTGTGCACAAGGCGACTGAGACAAATATTTCGGTCTCGGGAACTTTATCTTCTTGGGCCGACGGTATCATGTAGGCCTACTGTCGATCGCTAGTAACCTCATAACTTTTCAGAAGACTCATGACGAGAGGGGCCAAGTGGAGATTTTACTCCAATGGTATGTTAATAAGCAAGTTTTGATTCATGTAAATGCCAACATAATTGCAAAACCAAGTATTTTAAAGCAAGAAAATGACACCACATTAAAAAATGCATGTAAAGAATTTATAACACACATGTCTGTGGGGGTGTTTTAAATCATGTTTGTTTGTATAAACGTGTGATTTAAAACACGTTTTAAACGCGTTTAAAAATGCAGCTTCAAATATCAATTTGGTTTACTAGACAGTCAAACAAGGTCAATTAAACTGTGTCATACTTGTTCATTCTGGAGTGAAATATTATCATTGCTGAAACCCGACATGTAAGGACGAAGAAAAGACAATAAAGCAATTGGGGGAGAGGAGAACTGATTGAAATATATATAATGTGGAGTAATAAAATGACAAGTTAAGGCCCTTTTACGGGGAAAAGGTTCTCTATGAGAAAGAAAAGGAAACAAAGCTTTGCGCAACATGATATCTCCATTCAATTTAACAAATGTCCCCCCCCCCTTTTTTTTAAAATAATTATTATTATGATTTTACTTGTATCCAATCGTCCCTAGGCAACTGGTGTCTGTTTCAGCAGAAAAAACACCGAACCCTGCCAGACAACGATGTCAAATTTAATCGGGTCGGGACAGGAGGGATAAATGAGTAAAGCTCGTCGTAGTTCACACTTCAGAGATACTGTGTAGACGATTCCTTATGTTGTGTACCTCCTTTTTATCTGAACTTCACAAATCCTTTATGCTCTGGTTTTATTTTGCTTTTCTAGTATGCTTTTCTATAAAACAGACAATATTACATCATAAAACTTACCATTGATGGGTAACGTTGCCGTTAATGGTATCTTTGATCCACAGTAAACTTGATTTGATTGGCTGTTTGGTAATGTTGCCATCATGGTAGTTGATATTGATGGCAAAGTTACCATCAATGCTAAGTTGTATGCAACAGGGCTCAGGTTTGTAACGCGATCATAATACCACTTTCGGATTAATTAAAACAAATTGAATCCCCCATACATAACATTTGTGAGATTTATGAACTGTATGGCATTGTGTTGAATGAAATCTGACGGAAATGAATGAACAGGTTTTAGAATTGATCGAACATTGACTAACTTGAAAGAAACCTGACTAAACTAACTGTAACATTTGCGCGATCACTGATTCCTTAGATCAAAAATAAAGTGCACAAAGGCGAATTTGAAGGAACAAAAATGTTAAAATGGAAACGGAATGTAATATCCCATTTGGCGTGATAAATAAAATGATTGGAATTTTTCTTTTCTTACCTCTTACCCGGTGACCGAACACTAAAGGCTAGGCGTCTGAACCACTCCGTTAACTCAAGGCTGACAAAAGAGTTGAAGGTATAGATTGCTGCTTTACAGCTACACGCTCCGTTGTAGATCATGTTGTAGACAACATTTAAACAGTGAAGATTCTTGGGTTGTCATTGTCTGCTCTTCAATGCGATGTTCATTGACGCCACTTTCGATCTCCCAAGACAAAAACGGTTGTGTTGTCTCTCTCGTCTTACCGCAAAATGTCACATGTTACTGCAAGTATCGTGTGCATCAAACGCGACCTACAGACACACGACCCCAGCAACAGCATCCTCCCACACACACCGCACACCCACTCACACGCACCTACCTGACCGAACACTTACACACACACATACCCACACACACGCACATGCACACACACGCACACGCACACACACACACACACACACACACACACGCACGCACACGCACACATCGTCACATTTTTTTATCATTATGTATGATAAAAATTATTATTAAATGAACGTTTTTAATTCCATTCACCTATTTCTTGTAAATGATCAAGGATGATTCTGAATGATCAGTTTTTTTCATGGTGATACCAATTAATTTGTATTTACCTGTTTATATGCTTGTGTATTTATCTATTTTGTTTTTGATGCTGTTATTTGTTTTATTCTTACCAAACAGGGCCTCATGGAAGACCACCAAATTGGTGATATGTGCCACCCTGTATATAAGAAATAAATAAATAGATAAAAAAAAATGTATGCATGATATTCTTAAAAAAGATATGAAAGCAATCAAATTAATGTTACTCTTTACATATTGTTTCAGTTTTAGTTTCAGTTATATTTTCAATTCAATTATGACAAGTAAGCAATCACCGAAACCAATGTACATTAAAACAATGCATTTAGCAAATCATTAATTGAATTACAAAATTACAAATTTTGTTGTAATATCCGTATGTTTTTTTAGAGGTAAAAACTGAAAATGGATGGATGCACTGAGAAGCAGGGATGAAGAATATAGGTCCCTCAAATAATGATGATATAAAAACTAATGTAACAGATACATATAGATTATAAAAATATGAAAATAAAATAAAAGGAAAATAAATAGATTATTCTGTAAGTGGGGAATGGTGATATAATTATACATCCATAATTTGACAATTGATAAAAACATATGCATACCATAAATTGGGGATGAACATGTAAAGGCCGACAGAGACTTACAACGAAGAATAACATTTTTGAGGCAGGACGCAAACGTATAAAATACAAAGAAAGAAAAGGAAACATGAGAGTAGGGGAACAGGAAAGTACAAAAGTTATAAGTAGAGCTTTTGGAGGAACATACCATCAAAGATTATTTACATGCACCGTTAATATACAAAGAAGAGATAAAGGTTTTGATTTTCAATATGTTAACAACAGAGGATCCGTATAAATTACGTGAGAATTTAAATAAAACGAAGAGCTTTCTTATACTTATATCAGTTTTACTGTATCAGACATAGTTACTGACATCAACATTTTTTCTTTTTCATGTTCATTATCATCATCAACATCATCATGATCACCATCACAGTTTTTTGTTGTTGTATTATCCACCTCCCCCATTCCCACCCTCCCCCTCCTCACCCCGGGCTATCACGCTATCAAGCAAGCCCTTACTATTATATAGCCCTTCTTCTGCAGATATCTTAAAGCTACTATATGTTCCATTTGCAGGCCAGAAAATGAAAAGGTTAAATTCCAACGGCATTTGAAAGACAATACTTAATATTTAGAACTTCCCTCGAAACGAAAGGGCTTGAAAATGGCTTTTAATTGGAAAATAACGACCATTAGTTGTCGAATCGACTTAAGTGAATGCAATCACCTAAGCAAAATTACGTTGTCAGAAAGAGAGAGAGAGGGGGGGGGGGGGAGTCTGAGTAAATCGATTCAACCATCATTTAGATAAATAAAAGCCACATAATCGTCCAAACTTGCCATTAATAATTCAGATAAAATATCTGAAAAAGAAAACAAAATATGTTATACAACTAAATGAAAAATCGGTGTTAGCGCTCTCGGTATGATCAGAGAATTAGAAAAAGAGAGGAAATCAGAGCAATCCTATGCATCAAGAGGAGAGATAGAAGCAAGGAACAAATACGGACATGAAGAATTGGACAGGGACAGAAAGAGTGCATGTGAAAAACAGTGCAGCTAAAGTATAATATTTAAAAAAATGTAACTGAACATTAATATATTTCTTATTTCTGTCTTTGATGATGGTGCTGTCAAGATTGTGGAAGGTTATAATATAAACTTCGGCATGTATGCTGTATATCAAATAGTGCCATATTATGATTTGAGTTTCTCCACCCTTCGTTCTGGCATCGTAGTAGACATTTTCCAAGCGCAGTATGTTATGGCGTCCCTACAGCCTTACTTTTATTTAAGCGCGTGCATAAACATGAAAGAGAAAATAATATACCTTTACGTACAAGTCATGATAACAACGAAAGAAATGCCTCATACCATCCTTAAATTAAACGAGGGATTTTATTCAGTTATCGAGAAGGAAGAAAACATTTATTTTTCTCAAATGATCTTTTTTGCAAAGCACTTTATTCCTTATCTGGTTATTGTTATTCCTAATTTGTTGTAAAATCGTCGGCGTCACCAAAATTTGTCGAGAAATGGTATTAAAACTAGATATAAGCATGGTTGATTGCTGGATTGTACATTATTTCTAGTCACGAATTTTATGCAAATAAGCATAGCCCTATGGTCGATCTTTGTAAGGCCAGAGTCCAAGGGCATGCCAAATGTCAGAGATAAAGTCGATATGGGTAAATGATTCGTCTAGGCACCGCGGATATATATTTTGAAACAGATATAGAAATCTGTTGTGCTCCTGTCCTTTGGGCCTTTTCGGAGCAAATTACAGGCCTCTGTGGTCTTCTGTGGGTCTTAACAAATACCATATTTCATTGCATCGTTTTTCATAGTGAGTTTTCTACACCAAACGAACATTTCCAGCCAAAATATTTGTTCTGAATGGCATAGGCCCCTAATCAAACAAAAATCAGTCAGTGTCTTCGTTTTCAGCATCCAACTTTTGATCAAAATTCAGTTTATTTTCAAAGGTGAACACCATTTCCCTGTTGGAGGCTTCTGTGTACCTAATTACTATGACCCCTAGCTATATATTACTCAACTGCATGGTTGAGATTTTTGTTGTCACGAGGGTACTATAAAAATCTAATTAATTTCCCTTAATACAACAAGGTTTGTGTTTGTAAGGAAAAATGCAAGACGTGCACGCAGGATCTTTAGAAGGACGTAGGAATCGTGGGCGGTGGCCTACAACCCGCCTACAACCCACCTGCAGCTGCGCACACGCACATGCAAAAAGGACGCACGTTGAGATATAACCATGGCAAAGATCAATTGTAATAACCCTTGTCATCCATTCATTTGAGTAGTTTACCCGATTGTTTCATATTATTTTCTGGAGCTGATAATAATAATACGGTACCGTGACAATGCAACATTAGCTCTTAGATCTTTTACTAAAGATGCTAGAGTGTATGATAAAATGGAAAACCTGTACTTAAAAATGCAGTTTAACCAAGAATATGTTATAAAAAATGATAAAAATGACATAATGTATATACAATACTCCTTTTTTAAGTTAATGACAGTTTAAATGAAAAACAATTCAAAGTCAATTTTTCAAGTGTTTGTTATGAGATTTATTGTGTAGTAAAAATCATGATGGGACTTTAAAACTAGTTCCTGACCCCGAAGCCTCGTGTTCAGACGCCTACTTCGATCCTTGCTTATAATCTTATCACCAGCTCCTTGACATTCCCATAGCGCAGATAAGTATAACAAACTATGAATTTTTGATGATAATGCAACCCTCTTGACATCCAAATTAGAGAGATTATAGAATCAGGCTATGAAAAGAAGTCAGAAGCCTAGAAAGCACACGTCGTTAAAGACCTTGCTTTTTATAGCAGTACTGTCTGGTAGACTTATATCATTGGGTTTTAAACAAGATCATCAGCGATGAATTCACTTTACATTAGACTTGTTACTTTATGTTTGTTGGGTTCCTGCGTCAGAGCTGTTGAAGTGATAGTTAACCCAACTGTAGAGCTCAGCAATGCCATTCTCACGGGCATCACGGTACGGTTTGATGATCCCGATTACACGGGTCTGAATAAAACCATAGATGCATACCTTGGGGTGCCCTTCGCAGAGCCTCCAGTGGGAGAGCGAAGATTCACCGACCCTGAACCCTTGGTTCTTCAGGGAGACTACAACGCCACAGAGGACAAGGCAGAGTGTCCACAGCTGAGTCCTTTCGATGACTGGACACCAATTACGCTACCTCCGCTACTGCCGATCCCTACCCTGCCGGGGCCGATCCCTACCCTGCCGGGGCCAATCCCGACTCGAACGATTAGTGAAGATTGCCTGTTTCTTAGCATCTACACACCATCTCCAAAGGTAGGAGAGCAGGGAGTGAACCTTTGATTATTATTGGCTACAAATTATATTTGTTAATGTATTTGTAACCCTGCCTCTAGTCGAAGGGAGCATTCCACTTATTCAGACGCATGACCTGGTTACTTCCAACGTAAGATCTTTAATTTTCGTTTTACTGAAATAAAGGTTACTTTAGCTCTTTGCTGCATATCAGTGTGATTGTATCACCCATGTCCCGTCTTCCTGAATCTATGAATACATTCCCATGATTTTTAGATTGCTCTATCTTAACTCTTTGCGCGTACATGTCTAAACCTTTCGTCGATCATTTTTTACTTGATATAAACAAAATAAATCACCTTCAAGTTTAAAAAAAATGAAGGTCCCTGCAAAAAAAAGTGGAGGTAAAGAATTCGGGTATATCCCAACCAATAATTTCTTGTGATGCCACCCGAAACAGTATGTTTTTCGACATTGTTTAATTGTTAATTTCACATTCCTTTATCCGATACCTATTTTCTACACCTAAACCAAATATACCTGTCTGGGGATAATGAGAGAGGGGGTGCATCTCGGTAGCACCGCTTGCCGAATACACATTTTAAAAGAGATTAATAGAGCATATCAAGTTTTCTTTCGTTACTTCAAAGGATTTCAGGGGCTATGCCTACTTTATTTTGCGCTGGATACACCACTGAGTAGCAAGGAATTCCTTGAATACCCTTTCTAACTACATAACTTTTCCAAATTGAAATGTTTAATGCAGGTTTTTTTTACAATCTTCATAGAATGTTTTGTTCTTTGAGTTCGCCTAGGTTTCCCAGTTGTCCTTAAAATTATTCATTTATTCATTTATTATCCACTCATGCATGGGATGGATTGCCCTTGTCAGCTATAAACTGTTTTTCAAAGGGGTCCAAGCCAAGATAAAAAAAAATACAATCAGAATAATCAATACATGTATTCTCATTGATTTAAAACAAGTCATAAGAGTGTACTGATTAATGTATAGACGCGATCTTTTCAAGAGATATATTATACATTTAATTACTTTTTTCTTCACGTGATCTACTTGAATTTTTCCATAATATATTTGATCAATGACAACACCTATATATTTTACATGACTGGACCCGTTTTATTTCGTTATTATCAATATAAATATGACAATCATCAATAATATCGTGTACTCTATTCAAATGGGTTAACCATTAATTTAGTATATTTTAACAAGCATGATAATCTTGAAAGATCTTCATTTAATTTGCTACAAACTTCTACTGGGTCTTTTGATGACGTAAATATCGTATCCAGACACCTACTCCCTGGACAACCATCCCCGGATAACCATCCTCTAGGTCCTAGAAGGTGGTTGCCCTAGGCCTACGGGGTAGTTGTGTGGGATAGTTATCCGGGGGTAGAGGTCCTAGAGGGTAGTCATCCTAGGTGGGAGTTTCCGGGGGGAGGGGGTAGTTGTCCTGGAGGGTGGTTTTCCTAGGGGGTAGTTGTCCGGGTATTGTCCCGGGGTAGTCGTCCTAGAGGGTGGTTGCTCTAGGGGTAGTTGTCCTAGGGGGTTGTCGTCCTAGAGGGTGGTTATCCGGAGAGTGGTTGTCCAGGAGGTTGGTGTCCTAGAACCCGCAAATATACGTATCGTCGGCATTGCTGTACATGAGTGCCCATTATCGGGTGGTTAGAGGGTGGTTATCCGGAGAGTAGTTGCTCAGGGGGTAGGTGTCCTAGAACCCGTAAATATACGTGTCGTCGACATTGCTGAACATAAGTGTAAATTATCGGACATAATTATCATTACAAAATATTGAGAATAATAGAGATTACATTTCTGTGTTTGAAAATTCGAGGTTACCCCACGGCTCTCACTCCTTTTTTGTCTCTGCCTCATCTTTTTTCCCTCTCTCTCTCTTTCTCTTTCTATCCACTGTACTCTGATTTGCAGAATAATTTTTTCTCTCCTAATATATTTTCTTTTTATTCTCACCACATGCTATACCCCGTTCTTGGTCCACCCAAACCCCATACATCGCCCATTCAACTGACCCGTCTCTCCTCTCTCTCTCTCTCTCTCTCTCTCTCTCTCTTTCTCTCTCTCTCCCTCTTTATCGATATTGGTCTCTATTTATCCCCCTCATTGCTCTCTTCCAACAAATACAGCCCTCCAGCTTGGTTCCCGTCATGGTCTGGATACACGGAGGAGGCTATGCGGTTGGAGGAGGCTCCGAGATCATCTATGATCCGATACCTATCGTGGCCTTTGCCGACATCATCGTCGTCAACGTGAATTATCGACTAGGAGTGTTTGGTTTCTTCACCACTGGTAATGAAAGATAATGAATGGTTACCTTGGCTGGTTTTATACAAACTAATGTTGTAATAGGGAAATGCAAATGTCAAGGTATATAAGGGTTGCTGTCGTTCAAGACAGCTATCTTGAAGGTTCTGGGCCTTGTTATATTAAACTTACCACTGATGGTTACTTTGCCATATAATATTAGCTACCATAGCAACATCACTCCGCCAACAGCCAATCAAATCAAGGTTTCCAATGGGAGTTACCATTAATGGCAAAGTTACGATCAATGCTCATTTTTTTAATGTAACGGGGCTCTGAAATGCTAGAACTTCAAAGCGCCAACGGCTCCGCCCCCCTGGACCCCCCCCCCCCCCCCCCAGTAGAGGCTCTGCCCCTCGACCCTACCCGGAAGAGATAGTTTAGAGTTTATATCGCTCAAGGTGACAGCCTCTGAAGGTTCTGAATTGCTCAATCTCATTAGCGTCCGGGGGATCCACCCCCTGGACCACCGGGAGGGGCTCTTCCCCTTTTGAACTACCCAGAAAGGCTCACAGTTACGCGCTCACAAACGCTTGACGAACAACTATGCTCGATTTCCTGTGTTAATGAAATTTGGGCATAGACAATGCAGATCAATTTTAGTCGTTATTTCTGAATGCAATATCCTTTGTGGAACTTTAAGATGTAGAGATGACAAAACAGAATATCGATTTATACAGTTTTGTTGATGTTTTTAAATGGATAGGAATAACGACAAAATAAACAATGCAGTTATTAAAAAAACCTCTTGGTTTTCCCTAATCTCATTGGAATACAGTGACAAAAAACCTGAAAATTTGTTGACTTATAATAAAGGATAACAAAAAACGGCTGCTTTCGTTGTTATCGTGTTTGTAGTTGGATAAAAAGTCCAAATTCGACATGATATAAAGTTCAAGTACCCGACCGATCAAGTTTGAGATACCAATATACAAAAGAAAATCACTCTTCTCAAATGGCTATAAAGGTCTTTCAAAATATCCATCATGATCGTCTAAATTGATTTCATCAATGATGAAATTAAGAAAAATTATTAGAGGTAAGAAGCTGTAGAATTTTTGTGCAAGTAAGGATTCACCTGGGAAAACACCCCGCCGCCCCTAATTTAAGATAAAAAGATTAGAGATTAATATCTATTTTGCCCCACTTTCCGGGTATTGTGGTTTTTTTTCTTCAGGATACGCCCCCACCCTCATTCTCACAATTCTGGATCCGCCCCTGTGGTGTATTTTCTTATTTAATGTTTTGATGATTTAAGTCGTGTTGCCATGAGAAACAAAAAAAAGTCAAAGGTTGTGCGATATCCGATTAAAACTAGGAAAGTTTTGAATTTTTGAAGTTGTCATCCGTGAACCACGAATTGGCAACTCTGTTCGGAATCTCAGCTTGCAAGATCCTCTCCAATTTGCTCTTATGAGTAAAATGAAAATATACATTGTGTGCTGTGATATAAAATGAACCCAATATAAACATGCCATTTAATTTGTGGTTTATAATATCATATCATATATAATAAATAAATGTAGAAACATTACAAAAAAACTTGTTAGATTTTAATTCATATGTAATGCAACACCACCGTTAACCTCACTTTATAGCTATGTTATTCCGTTTCTACTTTGAAAGGATATCAAAACTGTTTCTCTTCTTGAAATTAACTCTAACTGGTGTTACTCTAATGTGTTTAACAGGAGACGATGTTGCAACAGGCAATTATGGCATGATGGATCAAGTTCTCGCTCTCCAGTGGATTCAGGATAACATTGAAGGTATTTGTTGGAGTGACTTTCGAACTTTTTAGCCATGTGGAGTGACTGGTCCTTTAAAAAATAAACATTTGTCAAAACAAGGAGTGAATTTCTACTTTAAGATAACATATTTGCGTGACATCATTTTCAGAAGAGGAGTGACTTTCCCCTTTAGATAATTTTTGTACGTGGTCAATTATTCCTTTCTATTGAATGTATTTTCGTTCCAATAAGTTTACATAGTAGTTTAACATTTCAAAAGACCATTCTTTTTTTAAACCAAGATTTGTTACAACTTATTATCTACTTATATTCTAATTTCCAATACAATATCTCTTTCTTCCCACCAATAATTGATTCTTTTTCTTCATTTTGTTTGTTTTTGTTTATTATGTGACAACAACAAAATCGTGACACCTAAATACCAGACAGCTATCCGGAGATAGGAAACTGACACTGAATCATGGACATTATAATAACTGATGAACCTGTTGTACCTGTGCGTTGTTCGTAGATATTACATTGCTACTGTTGTTTCTTAGCCAAATAGTGTTGGTGGAATCAAAATTTGGGCGTATACACCTATACATCATATTTTGTCAATTTGCTCTAAAAATAATGTGTAATCTCAACCGAAAAGAAAGATTTTAATAGTTTCTATTTGTTGTGAGCAAATATAGATGAGGCTAATTATCGATAACATATCACATTTGTTATCACTGTACAACAAATTGTCTGTTAAGTAATTGACTTAATTCTCTTTGGATTATACATTATGTACAATAGTCCTTCAGATAAGCGAGAGGAGCACGATAGCGGGGTGGATTTTGTCGTGCTGCCCTTGAAAGAGGTTGTACGTTCCGGTTTGAGCGGGGTTTGCTACATGTGCAATAATGACATATCGCAATCATCTTAAAGTTTGTCGATGGTATCGCGAACCCCATGCTGCCCTTTCAGCAATTTAAAATGTGAGGAGTTTCGCGTAATTTCGAGTAGCGATGATTTGTGAAACTTGGAATGCTATAACCTTCAGAGGTCTGGTGACGAATGGGGTTGCAAATTTAACAACATGTGCGGTGCGAATAACTTTCTTGAAGACATGCACGAAACGCTTAACTACTTCAAGGTTGGGATGTCCGTGGTCACAGAGGTCTGACTCTGCGGCAGAGCAGAATGTATAGGTATTGAGCAAAATTATAATTAATTGTTTCACTTTAATTCCTTCCACGGATAGACAAAGTATAAATTTGAATCGGCTTGAGCGAACTGGTAATTTTGCCTGTTACTTGGCATTGAATGCACAGGCTGATCATTTCTTCCAGGCCTGCGAATGCTACCATACCATCACGATGATAAACACCATTTGCAAGCGCAGTGCGTGTATTGTGTGTGCGTGTGTGTGTGTGCGTGTGTGCGTGTGTGTGTGTGTGCGTGTGTGTGTTGCGTGTGCGTGCGTGTACGCGTGCGTGTGTGCGTTTGTATAGGGTGTGCGTGCGTGTGTGCGTGTGCGTGTGTGTTGTAGCCAAAGGTGTGAGATGTATTTATTTATCGTCAAAACTTATATTTTTTCATTTTTCTCGGACCCACCTGTCCGGCTTCTTCCATAGCTGCCTGCAGTGGATTCAGATCCTGACCTTTCTCTTGATTTTTTTTCTTCGGGTCGTTTTTTTTTGACAGCCTGGATGAATGTTTGGAGTCGTTCTGCTGGAAGACAATGTTTCTGATTTAGGACCAGTTTGTGTTCCAGCATGATAATATAGGGACTTTTAGATTCGCACGTCGACATAGTGAACTGCTACGTGTGACGTCCTTTTAAGGCACTGCCAGTGCCTTAAAGGGACGTCATATTGCCTTAAAAGGACGTCACACATAGCAGTCCACTATGTCGACATGCTAATCTAAAAGTCCCTCAATACTGTGTAAAAACTACCTGGGGAAAGAAAGAAAAGAAATGGGTCCAGAAAAAATCACGTATTGCCCGCCCTACCTAATTCCGGGATCTAAATACAATAGACCTGATACGGGAAGAGCTGGATAGGACTCCTAAAGAGGGTCCGAGAACAATGCTCCAAAAGTGAGCCTCATCTTTGGGAGATTCTTCAGAAGGCATGGAAAGACATTTTCAGTGACCAAAATGTTATACAAATATACATTGCCTTGAGAGGTTCTGGTTAAAACTATGCGCAAGAGGTGACTCCAACAGTACTATTTGCTGAGGGGCGCAGCCCCGAAGCAAATGGTACTTTTGGAGTCACCGAGGCCCATAGTTTAACCAGTACCTCGAATAGAAGGCATGGTATATTTGTTTTATATCCTGCATCAAAAAATTATTTAAAAAAAAAAAAAATGTCAATTTTTATCTAAAAAGATTTAAAATATTTTATTTTCATTAAATTAAGATTTGAAAAAAAAAAATAATTCAATTAAAAAAAAAAATCACATTTTTTTTTCAACTCCCAAATAGTAAACCAAAATAGTACTTTCTAAAAATAGGTCAAATATTTTTGGTCATGTGACGAGCTCTCAACCAATCAAAAGCCAACAAATTTTTAATGCAGGATATAAATCGAGTTATTATTTTCCTTGTAAAAGTAACACAAAAGCAACAAATTATCAATAACATATAATTTCCCATGAAAGGATAAAACAAAAAGCATTGTCATGATTGTGGTGTTCCCAAAATGTGTTTCTTAGATAAAGATACTAATTTTCTGCCTAAGTAAACGAATGCTTATTAGCTATTAGTCAATACATTCTGAATAGTCATGAGTACAAAGAATGGCAAGATTTTTGTAAAATACCGAAATAATGAAATGCTGGCACATCTGACCGAACCAGTGACCTCCTCATTCCGCTGGGAATCATATATTTTTTGGGGAAGGTTGCATTTTGTTTTCACGCATGACTGCCTCCCGAATAATTTTCACTTGTTTAACTAGTGTCAAATTCAACGCTGATGTCTACTCTTCAGTTTGTTACCAAAGTGTTGCAGATAATAAATAAAATGTAGGTGATCGTGAAAATCGGTTCTGATTACAGGTGTACCTTAAAGAAGAAAATCCTTGAACAAAAATATGGTCCGCAACCACTCAGACGCATTTAGACGATATAAAGACCCTAAAACACGATCACATTTACAAGGTCTCCTGTTCATCCAAGTATTAATAATAATAATAATAATAATAATCTTTTAAAGTCCACTCCAAAATTTATTAAGTTAAACCGAAAATGGAAATTCTTTTTGCCCAATTGATCGTGAGCCCGGCAGCCACTGAGCAGCGCCAGATCGACGTTTCTCTATCCATTATTGTTGAACGCCAAACAAGGTAGCAGCAACTCCCGTCTGTTAATGTCTTTTGGTATGACACTGCCGGGGTTCGAACCCACGACCTCCCGGTTGTGAGGCGGACGCTCTAGTGACTGAGCCAACACCGATTAAGTACTACCACATACCACATGATACCAAATGATTTGAGATAAAACACTCTTTCATAAGATGTATACTAATATACTGTTCATAAATGATTTTAAAAATATATAATTAGCAATTTTCTAGGTGTAAACTTATTTTTGACTCCCACGTATATTCGGAGTATCAAGGGCAATTTTAATACCCTATTGTAAATTCAATAGATCTCAACACAATCGTATTACGTAATACGTTATTGTCACTTTCGCATATTCCAATATATGACGCACTAGCTTATTGAAATTGCCTCGGGCTGATTTTTCCAAAGTGGTTGTGATTGTGTTTTAATAAATAAATCTTTATGAAAAAAAATAAGCTGTGGCTTCTCTTTCTTGATAAATAAGAAAATATAATTGATACGTACTGCTCGAGCCAGGTTCTAGGATCTAATTCTACGTCAATACTTTTGCAAGACATGAATGATGAAAGTAAAACCATACATGATGTCGGCTTGAGATATAATTTCTACGCGACGACTTACACTTTGGGGGTGTTTCACAAAGATCCTAAGTTGAACTTATCTCTAAGTTGGACTCAACAATATTATGGAAAGCCATTAGCATCCTTGAAAATATTTTGTAGAAGTTATTTTAAAAGGCATACAATGTTGATTCAAATCATTCATATTTTCTATTATCATAGGAGATTTCATGTTCTTGATGTGGAATTGATGAAAAGTCTAAAATACTTGAATTTTTGCTTTTAAGTATATTTTATTATAAGGCTACAAATGGCTCTCCATAATATTTAAGTCCAACTTAGAGTTAAGTTCGACTTAGAATCTTTGTGAAACACCCCCTTGAAGTCATTGAGCCACCTCAACACGTCTAGTCGGGCTTTGCGTGGACCTGGCCTAAAGTCAGTTCATTCACGCAATTCTGTCATAGTGCGTTTTATTCTTCATTTTAGATTTTGGTGGTGACCCGAACCAAGTGACAATCGCAGGGGAGAGTGCTGGTGGAGGGAGTGTAAGCCTTCACACGTTGTCTCCACTGTCTGAGGGTCTCTTCCATCAAACTATCATGCAGGTAATAGCGAAAAGTCCTCACTATGGGCAGCATGGTTATGGTATATTTATTGGTCTTCTCTCAAAGAAAAACGTGGGAGTCTACCGAGATTATGATAACATACAACGGTCATTATAAGTATAGACGATCCAAGGAAAATGCAACTAGGAATATCTAATTAAAGCAGTAGCATTAATTAAGTTGACCTAGTAGAAGTAGTAGAAGCAGCAGTAGGGCCTCGATCATACAAGCAGCAGCAGAAGAAGTAGTTATAAGTTGTAGTAACAGTATTTAGAAGTAGCAGTACAGCGCATGAATTAAAGATCTCAGGCAATAGTTTTTTTTTTCTTTCGCGCCGACCAATAATTCGCTCAGTGTGGGGGGGGGGGGGGGGGGGGGGGATAGTGACAGGAACTATTTTTTTCCCCCCTGCAAATGTGAAAATCGCGCCCACCGATATTTCGCTCAGTGGGGGGGGGGGGGGGGTAAGGAGGTTTAACCCTCAAAACACGCCCCCCCCCCCCCCCCCCCTGCGTACGCGCCTGGCTACTGAAATTGCCTTATGTTGATTTTTCGAAAGCCGCAGTAGTATTAGTAGAAGTAGTAGTAGTAGTAGTATAGTAGTAGTAGTAGTAGTAGTAGTAGTGAAAGTCGATAACTCCGTAGTAGCAGCAGCAGAAGAAGTAGTACAGCTTAGTGTATTAATAGTAGAAGATAGAGTTCAGATTCATGGAGACATAGCGTGATAACTGTAACCCCACACTAATGAGGTAAAATGAAAATGAAATTTTAGCCGGCGGATGAATCTAGTCTAGGTTTCAAACTTCTGTTCTCTATTACCATTCTGCAGAGCGGTAATGCTGTATGTCCCTGGGCTTGGGCTACAATGGAGCGAGCCACGGAGGGACATCGCCAGTTGGCCGAAGCAGCCGAGTGTCCTACCGATGACAGTAACGCCATGTTATCCTGTATGCGTGATGTTGATGAGGGCAAACTTACTAGGCTTGCAATGCTGGTAAGTCAACGAATTCCTCTCCTCCGTTCACTTAGTATTTATTTGTGCTTCTCTCACTTTTCTCACTCTCTCTTTAACCGCCTCATGCAAAGAGTATCGACAAGTCAACCTAAAGCGACCATTACACTGGCACATGACATAACAAGTCCCCACACGATCTCCATTGGATATACAATAAGTAAATTCCTCTTGAATTAATTTCTATAAAGTCTATGCGATCGCGTTCTTCTCCTTTTCTCTCCCATATGCACCCTCTCTATAATGATGTAGCCTAAAGTAACATTTTTTTAATATTTTAATCAACATCAACATGTGTCAATGACATTTACAAACATACAATTATGTTTTAAAACATAATTAACGTTTTAAAAAATAGGCCTATAGGGCAATGGACGGAGCCAATGAACGAAGCCATCACGTTTCTTTCTTTCTTTTGTTTTGTTGTTTCTTTCTTTGTCTGTTCTAGAGGCTGTCTGTTCTAGAGGCCTAGCCTCTAGAACAGACAAAGAAAGAAACAACAAAACAAAAGTAAGAAAGAAACGTGATGGCTTCGTTCATTGGCTTCGTCCATTGCCCTATAGGCCTATTCTTTAAAACGTTAATTTTGTTTTAAATTAAATCATCCGTCCTTTCTTCATACGCTTAAATTTATATTAGTCTTTAATATTTTCAATGTCAGGAAGGTAATGGCGCTATCTCCTCTCCTGTTGTTGATGGACATTTCCTACCTGAAGATCCTGTCGAAATGGTCAAACGACGACAGTTTAAGGTGCTGCCAAGCCTGCTCGGGAGCAACGAGGACGAAGCCGCCATCAATTTTGCGTTCTTTGATCTTCCCAGCTCCTTGTTCGAACCTCCCATCGTTAACATCTCATACTTCAGATCCATTCTCCCAAGACTCCTATACAGTGCCGAAGCGGCATCCGTCGAGATAGCCGCAGTTGAACAGCACTACATTAATTGGCGAATTGCAGACGACGCCTCGGCCAATCAGGTTGATGGCCTGATACGACTTTCGACCGATCAGACTTTCGCTTGTCCTACGGAATACTACGCACGTGCACTGGAGGCAGCCGGAGCGAAAGTGTACCGGTACGAGATGACGCACGACCCTTCTTGGTCTGTTTACGCGGGAGTTCCGCAATGGACCGGGGCTTCCCATGCAGAGGATCTGCAGTATGTTTTTGCGTGGGGATTGAACCCGCCCTTGAATCGGGTGGTCGGGCAGACTGATGAGGAGAAGTTCATGTCCATTGAGTTCATGCGGTACTGGACGAACTTTGTGAAATCTGGGTAAGATATAAAACGAGTACATGATCGAGTTACTGTAACGAAACACCATTTCCTACTCAGTCAAAGAGTAGGCCTACCTCAAGATTTGGCAAAAGAGAGGTAACTATTCCTCAAAATTGCTGACAAGCAACAAAAAAAAGTATATAAAAAAGGAGGGAACGGAATTGACCCCTTTTATGAATTCATGTCAGATGGAAGTATTCCGGCCGATCAGAAGATCTAGAAGTCGACAAACTGACCACCAAATTTGATAATCTGATGAGAACTGATTTTCTTTCTTTTTTGCTGGTAGATGAAATAATAGGCGATTTAATTTGGCATCTCCATTAGATTTGATCTGTCGACGTAATTTATCACAAAAAACCTTCGTCCTAGTGATATTTTTTCTAAAATAATACAATTTTAGACTCGATACATGTACTAGTATTTAAAATATCAAATAATATTACATAATATATCGAGTCGAGGTAAAATGATCTCACAGTCATTATATTTTTGTTGGAAACCCACTCCGTGTTTAACTAAGTATACTATTCATACTTTTGAATTTAGGAATCCGAACGAACCAATGATGACAGATGAGTACCCAGACTGGCCAAGATATACCATGCCCGAACAGGAATACAAACAATTATCTCTAAATATGACCAATGGTCGGGCGATGAGGGCAGCATCGTGTTCTTTCTGGCTGAACTATATGACGGGATTGCACCTTCAATCAGGTAATTAAGAACTCCACTCGGAAAAAAGTTTTTATCCAGAACCTTTCAAAGACTTCCGTTCTCCGTGCCTTCTTTTAACTCCTGTATGAACGATTACCAGAAAGTTATAATTTACTGATGACATGTATATGTACCTTTGTTTTATTGTTAACTTGGGTATAAAATAATATTCCATGGGACTTGGCTCCACAAAAAAATCTACCTGTTTCTTTTTGGAGAAAAAGGTGTTGGCATTCTGATATGTATAATGTGGTACGATACTCGATTAGAGGTGCTAATTTTCATTCATAACTCTTGATAAAGAAATGTCGCCTCTGATGGAGTGTAGTCATTACAGGTTATTTGACAAATAATTCTATTATCCATCCAGTGTCGCTGTTTCCTTATTATTATACTCATTAATTTATTCCGATATATTCTGGAACAAGATGATTCTGTAGCCCCATGTAACTTTTTTCAATTTGTCGTTTGTTCTCACAGCTCCAGTTGAGGAAGTATACGAAGACTGGGTGAAGAATTATGAGCTTTGGCGGGATACAGACATGCCTAGCTGGACCGAAGAATTCGAGAAGTATCAAGATGAAAACACCTGCCCTACTGCTTCACCTTCTCCTTAATCTCCTTATTGTCTACAATCAGAATTGAAATTTATCAAATTAGAAGAAGCCTTTGAAAATCACAGATACTGAAGTCCTATGTCATTTGACTCTGATCAATAATTGATCATGATGCTTTGTCGACTTTTGTAGGCATGATCAAATGTTTTTTTGTATTATAACAGCAAGAATGAAAATAATAATAATAATGAAAATAACTATAATGATAATATTTATAATGATAATGATGATAATGATAATAATAATGATAGTAATAATAATTACGATAATAATAATAATAATAATTTAGCTTTTTTAAAGTGCTAATATCAAATTTAAATTGATTATACTTTCATCTCTGAATAATAAGCGTGCTTCACACACGTACTTAGACACACACACACGCACACATACCAATGCCCACCCTTAACCTCACTGCTTGGTAAGATGATTTTGATGTAATTTCATTTTATAATCATTGAAAATAACCAATGGATATGGGAAGACAGCAATACAACCAAGATCCGAAAACATGTTTAAATAACTTGATCTTTCCTACCTGGTGTCGATAAATCCCTATTTTAGATTGGATGCCAAATTACACTAGTTCGAAATGTTGGTTGTGTTATGCAAACCATTTAACAATATTTAAGGGGCTTCATGAAACATCTCACCCACAGTGAACAGAAGCAGCCTTGTAGCCCTTTTCACAAGAAAAGTTGGATTTATTCTTTAGCTTGCTCAGAAAGATGTTACAACTCTTTAAAGATTATCCAAATATATTTTGTTTAACCGTTAACAAATGTGTTAATAAATCTGAAGGAAAGAATGGATTTTCTAGCTCGGACCGACAACCTGAGCATTCTTTGTACTTCCATTTTAACAGCTTTCGGGTTTATTTGAGAGGTATTCAGTATCGGGTTAACATATAGTTTACTAGATGCAGAAATTAAAACATTTGCATCAAACTCTAGCGACGCTTGTTACGTACATTCTTAAAACGACGACGTGATATGCCAGAATGATACAATGCACTGTAAATTATTGTAGCTAGCGTATAACTGAGCTCTATAAAAGGTGTTGATTGGGGGTAGTTAATTATTTTGGTGTGATTAAACATATTTTGGGTGCCAATGGTATTACTACAAGCAATACAACACGAACAACATTTTTTTGTAGATTTATAATTAGGAAATTCCGAACGAAACAGGATATGAACCCTATATGTTTTAATTTGTCTGGTCATATCGAATTAATACCATAATTTAAAGATACCATTTATAACAAACTTTAAAAAAAGATAAAATTTCATACTATATGACTGTTTGCTAAAGTACACGTGATACACATCAAACTGTTCTGCACAAACTAATTCAACACTGACCATCTATTACTTCAGTTTCTTATATATCGGGCAATTACGGTTTTCGAGTATTCTATGTTTACATGTTGATCCAGATGACAGTATCAGATAAAACAAATCATGTGATGAAGTTATACAAATTGAAAAGTAATGGAATACATAAGCAATTCATGAGCCAATGAAATACATACGAAATGTATTATTTAATTATTTAAACATATGTGTGGCTTACACCCAGTAAATAAGATCGATTGATCGATCTTACTGGGTGTAAGCCACAAATATGTTTAAATAATTGAAAATTTCTCCCAGGAAGCATTACAATAATTTTTTTATAAACAAATAAAAAAACGAAAAGTAATGGGATTGAATATTTAATCTACTAGTATGTGAATTTCTTTTAGGCTTGTCAGAGGGATTCTGGTAATGGTCAATTGGTCCAAAGCTTAAGACCGGTAAAACGGATATTATGTTGAAAGATTTCATGTGCTCAGGAATTAAGACCTGGGTCCCGTAAATGTTATTCTTCAATTGATTGCACATAGTTTTCAATGCAGGCCAACGCCAAAATCAATACCACACCATATAGACAAATTAAATAAACTCAAGTTATGAACAGGACTCAGAAGGTAATTGTGAATTTAGACACTTAAATTATTTAACAATTTGAGAGATTTGGTTCATGAATCAAAGAAAAAAAGTCTGAACCCGAAATAAGGTAGCAAGAAGTAAACAAATTATAAGCGATTCCGTATTATAGCGGATGATGGTGTCAAACGTATACTGGTCAATAAAATTACACTGAAAGCGAATGAAATACCTTCGAATGCGTCAATTATTATTAGTAAAAAGAGAAAGCTATGTTAAGTGGCCTTTGCGGAAGCCGAATTGATTTTCTTTAAAAAAACTTTCGTGTTGTTGTTTGTACATTTTTGTATCTAATTTAATGTGACATTGGGCAATTAGTTGTCACGATCATCCCTCATTATCTGCCAGGTGCGGATCCAGGATTTCTTAGGGGGGGGGCCCAAATTTGAAATTATGCGAGCCAAATATTGGTACGTAATGGTGACCAACAGCGACGTAATGCGGGGGGGGGGGTCGGTGCAGGAAGGGGCGAGTTTCCCCCTCCCTCCTCCGCGAACGCGGAAGTTTTGAAGTTTCATTAAATTTTTAGAGAAAGAAGAAGCATCGTTGTACCGTTCTCAAAAATAATTCTCGTCTGAATTTAGTTTTTCCCCTCCCGCGCGAAGCGCGAAAATTTTTACGATTTATTAAATTATTACGATTCTTTGGAGAGTTCTCGACTCTTAATCCACGTCTGAATTCAGGTTCCCTCCCTCCCGCGCTTCGCGCGGAAGCTTTTTAAGTTTCCTTTTTATCATTAGAGAAAGAAGACGATTCGTTGTACCGTTTTCGACACTAATCCTCGTCTGAAATCAGTTTTCCCCCTTCCGCGCGAAGCGTGGAAGCTTTTACGATTCATTAAATCATTAGAGAAAGAAGACGATTCGTTATACCGTTCTCGAAAATAATCCTCGTCGAAATTTAGTTCCCCCTACATCCCGCGCGAAGCGCGGAAGGTAACATTAAATCATTAAAGATTCGTATTACCGTTCTCGCCTCTGAATCCTCGTCTGAATTCAGGTTCCCCCCTCCCGCGCTTCGCGCGGAAGCTTTGACGTTTCACAAGAAATTTTTACGATTTATTAAATTATTACGATTCTTTGGAGAGCTCTCGACTCTTAATCCTCGTCTGAATTCAGGTTCCCCCCTCCACTCTCACGCGAAGCGCGGAAGCTTTTACGTTTCATTAAATCATTAGAGAAAGAACACGATTCGTTGTACCGTTCTCGACTCTTAATCCTCGTCTGAATTCAGTCCCCCCCCCCTCCCGCGCGAAGCGCGAAACCTTTTACGTTTCATTAATTCATTCGAAATAAGACGATTCGTTGTACAGTTCTCGACTCTAAATCCTCGTCCGAATTCAGGTCCCCCCCCCCCCTTCCCGCGCAAAGCGCGGAAGCTTTTAAGTTTCTTAAGATTATGAGAGAAAGAAGACGCTTGGCTGTACAGTTCTCGACTCTTAATCCTCGTCTGAATTCAGTTCCCCCCCCCCTCCCGCGCTAAGCGCGGAAGCTTTTACGTTTCAATTAATCATTCGAAAGAAGACGTTTCGTTGTACAGTTCTCGACTCTTAATCCTCGTCTGAATTCAGGTTCCCCCGGAAGTTTTTAATTTTCATTAAGTCATTAGAGAAAGAAGACGATTTGTTGTACCGTTCTCGAAAATAATCCTCGTCGGAATTTAGTTTCCCCTCCATCCCGCGCAAAGCGCGGAAGCTTTTACGTTTCATTAAATCATTAAAGATTCGTATTACCGTTCTCGCCTCTGAATCCTCGTCTGAATTCAGGTTCCCCACTCACGCGCTTCGCTCAGATAAACACATTTTGATACCTTGTCCGACCCCGCAAGCTCAGGGGTTTAAGGCAATACATTGCGGTCAGATAAGCATTCAGGGGCCCGCCTTAGGGCCACTGGTGGGGTCGAGGCGGCTGAGCCGGCCCCGGAAGTCAGGGGTTTTAGGCGTTTAATTAAGGTCAGATGAGCATTTTTTTATATACCTTATTATTTTATGACACTGGCAGGTCCAGGTCACTATTCGGCGTGGGTTCCAGGGGGCGGAGCCCCAAAAAATCAGGGGTTTTAGGCATTAAATTACCGTCAGATGAGCATCTAAGGGCCGGCCGTAGGGTCCTAGGTGGAATCCAGGGGCAGAGCCCCCGGGAGCTTAGGGCTTTTAGGCATTTAATCACGGTCAGATGAGCATATTTAGATGCCTCATTAATTTTTAACACTGGCAGTTAACTATTCTTTCTTTCTTGCTCTCATTCTATTTTATTTCTCTTTAATATACTTTTTCAAAAAAGTGGAGGGGGGGGAGGGAGCTCGAGGCTACCAATCCCCGCCCCACCTCGGGCCTTACATATAGGAATCTCAAGAATCTTATTTCTTGCCTGGCTGTAAATTTAGTAATTTGTCATTCTCCAACAAACACATATTAACAAACGTATTTACTAAAAAGTAGGGAAAAATCTCGGAAATTATGTCATTTCTTTCCCTTTCCTTCCTTCTCTCTTATTTTTTTTGATTGGGGGGGGGGGGAGGTCAACATCCTGGGAGGCAAGGCCCTTTCGGCCCCCCGATCTCCTTCTTCCCCCTTTTCTTTTTTTCTTCCTCTTCTTTCTTTCCCTTCTCTCCTCTTTCCCTTTCCCTTCTTTTCCTTTCTTCTCTCTCTTTTTTTTTTTTTTTTTTTTGCGGGGGGGGGGGGCCAAGGCCCGCTCGGCCCCCCCCCTGGATCCGCGCCTGTTATCTGCATGTGTTTTGATTGGCCATTCCGCAGAGTCGGGTGGGCGGGGATGGGGTTTGAGTGTGTCATGGCTCCCATTAAAATATTCTCTACACTTTATTCTATTTTCGTCCAAACTTCAAAATATAAGAAATATTGTAGACACTTTGGACCAAGATCCCTGCCTCTCCCACATTCAAAATGATCTGTTCCCGCCCATATTAACATCTTATTTTTCTCCTACAAAGCATGATCAGATGGTTTTCAAGCAATTTCCGTTGACCTTACACAATTTTGCTGTTGTTTTTTTTCTTCTTCTTTTCTTTCCATTTCAAGAGTAAATTTATCTCATTATCATCTCTGGTTCTCTGCCATTGCTAATTACGACGATGGTACAATGCTTGTTGAAACATTAAAGGGATAGTTGAGTTCTGTTGCAGAGGGCGCTACACAAAATATTTTGTTTGGTGAGATAATGAAAAACTGAGTGTCAAATTTGAAAGAACATAATATTTAAATTACACAATCATCTTTGTTTGATCAAAATCGGTTCAGAGACGGCTGAAATATAACGATTTCTAATACTTGTGTACCACCACAAATATTAGATATTTTGACAAATTTGAAAAAACCGTTGAAAAAAACGAAATAACGCCTTTTACGTCGTATTTCAGCCAATGCCGATGTTGGCTTTTTTGTTGGCATTTTCGTGTTGCTTTTATTACCCACAATTAGCCGGCTCATGTATAGTTATTTTTAATTAAATAATTAATTAACGGTCACCATGTTTTTTTGAAAGTGGAGCTGAATTGGTATGATCGTATTGGCTAAATTTCACACATTTTGGGGTCTAAATTTACCTTCATAGCAATTTTAGGTTCTAAATGGGCACTATAAATGTCATAGATAAGAATAAGAGCAATAACTATGCACTTTGAAGGCATTTGCGGTCTGAAAACAGAAGTCAACTATCCCTTTAAGTACTTATAAATAGATGGTCATGCAGCGAAATGACAAAATTAATCGGATAGGCCTGCTTACTGATTAACCCCCCCCCCCCCTCCCCCAATTTTGGATTCTGACAGTTATGAAAAAGATTTCATCATAGAATTCCAACACCAAGTATTTCCTGATTAAGCTCCGTGCAAGGCATTGTGAGCAATCTACTCTTACTAACAACAACAACAACACAAAACGATTCTGACTGTAGTGGTATTTAATATAAGCCACTCGATGCGCATCTTATACGATCCCCGCCCCCGCCCCCGCCCCCACCTCCACTCAATGTTATTTGGGGTACGCGTATGCACCCGGGGGGGGGGGGGGGGGGACTCACATATTAGGCATACGGGGTGTGTCGCTCTAAATGGGTCAGTTTTCTCGAGAAAAAATGACTCAAAATGACCCCTTATAATGGGTAAGGGTTTCGAGGCTTGAGCGGCACACTCCAGTCCAAACCAAATCTGAGTACCCCCCCCCCCCCCCCCGGCGTATGCATGTTCCTTTCTTTGAAAGCACGCCCTAAGTCCGGTGTGTAAAGTCAATACGGATCATTTTTTTTTGTGTATTTCGAGCCGGACTTTGTTGCGTGAAAAGTACCCCTTTACCGAAGATTTTGGGAGTATAAATGCGGTCCCTCCGTTCCCGGAGTGGGAGGGGTGGGGGAGGGGGGGGGGGGGGGGGCTGGAATACGATCTAACTTCAAATGGGTTTAGACAGAAAACGAAATAGATTAGATATGGAATTTTAAAAGTGCACATTTTTCGCTTATTGTGGTCCGAACCTGTCATGGAATTGAAAGTAGCGGATTCAAGAGAAGGAATTCAAGAGACACGTTTCCCTTGCAAAGGCCACATTGAATCTGTTACATGTATATCTTTAAAAAAAAGAAATTTACATTTCCGAGCCCATTCCACATTTTATTTGTATTTTATCTTCTTCAAAATTAAGTCATATGATCATTCTTTGTAATAACAGAAAGATCTAGACTTGAGGGGCTCCTTTAAAAGCATCGGACGTAGACATTATTGTACCATTATTATCATGAAAGGATCCTCCCCCCTCCCCCCCCCCCCCCCCATTCGAAAACCCAATCAATATGGCATAACTCAGTGCGTCCAAGAAAAAACGAATCCGAGAATGATCGACGTTTTACCATAACTTAATCACAATTCTAATTAATAAATTCCACATATTTGTAAAAGTTAGATCCTCTTCTTTCATTAGATGCAACTCATATGATGCATATTTCACGCATGGGTGATTAAAAATAATGTGAAGAGAGGAAACCAAAAAAGTCATTTGGCGGGCGGTATCTGAATTTCAAAGAGAAAAACACATTCCTAAAAACTTAACTCTGTTTCATTGACGATCAGTCATGCACAAAGAAGACGAGAAACTTGATGCATGGCTGATTGTCAACGAAAAGTCTTTTGTCAACTCTGGTTGTTGCTACGGCAGGCAGCCAGTGAAAACGAACTCGTTTAATCAAATTATGGAAATGCAAGCATTACTTTAAACAAACAGAACTTTGTTATTCCTGGCTCATTTTTCCTGATTGAGGTGTCATAATTATGAAAGGGCAGAAAATGAACTTTCTAGAAATTTGATTTTTTCTTTTAAATTCTGATACCGCCCGCCAAATGACTTTTTTGTTTCCTCTCTTCAAATTGTTCACTCATGCGTGAAATATGCATCATGTATTTGCATCAAATGAAAGAGGAGGATCTAAGCTTTACAAATATGTCTTATTTTTAAGCAAAAACGGTTGAGAAAATTTAAAAGTGGTTGGGAGAATTTACTATTAATCACTGTTTAGAGGGTGTTGCACAAAACCATAAATATCTTAGTGGTTTTAAAATTTCCTCAGGTTTCTTTGCCTTTTAGAGAGGAGGTGCAGTAGAAGCAATATAATAAGTAACATTTCATACAAAAATTACTTATTTTATTGTATTTATTTTTGTATAAATTTTCAACAATGTTACCGAGTCACTTTAAATACGGGCATAATTATGTTATGGAGAAAGGTAAGGGGGGCATTTATCTGAAGGAAAAAGGAGACTTATTACAAAAGAAAAATGTTCAGAGGTGAAAAATCGGGCACTCACCATAAATGTGTAAGGAAACTTATGAAATTGGAAAACAGGCATTTGTTAAAGGCGTATCCGGACACCTACCCCTTGGACATCCACCCCCAGATAACCACCCTCAGTCTCCTACCCCCTAGGGAAACTACCCCCTAGGGCAACCATCCTCTACGATGGCTACCCCCCCCCCCCCCCGGGACAACTACCCCCGGACAACTACCCTCGGACAACTACCCCTAGGACAACTAACCCGTAGGACAACTACCCCCTAGGATAGTTGTCAGGGGATAGTTGTCCTAGAGGATGGTTGTCGTAGGGGGTAGTTGTCCTAGGGGGTAGTTGACTGAGGGTGGTTATCTGGGGGTGGATGTCCGGGGGTTGTCCGGGGGTATTTGTTCTAGGGGGTATTTGTCTGGGGGTAGTTGTCTGGGGTTAGTTGTCTGGGGGTAGTTGTCCGGGGGTAATTGTCTGGGGGTAGTCATCCTAGAGGGTGGTTGCCCTAGGGGGTAGTTGGCCTAGGGGATAGTTGACTGGGGTGGTTATCCGGGGGTGGATGTCCAGGGGGTAGATGTTCTAGGGCATCTATCAGATTTTAATAGGGGCATTTGTCACAGATGAAAAGGGGCATTTTTAAAGAGGGGAAGGGGCTCGTAAAAGAAAGGAAAATGGGCACTATTCAGAGATGTAAACGAGCACTTACAAGGAAAAGGGGTACATGTCAAAATAAAAGTGGCTCCTGTCAGATATTAAATAGGGGCATTGATCATAGTTAAAAGGGATGCTTCTCGTACCTGAAATGGGGCACTGACCCAAGATCATAAGGGGCCTTAATGACAAAGGAAAAGTGAAACCTTTTGCAAGGTGTCTATTTTGCAGAGTTTTCTTTCCCCCCTGATTATCGCCCTTTGATTTGTCATGATGAGGTTGTGGTTAAAATCAGATTAGGAACCCTCCCCCCCCCCTTCTCTTTAAAATTGCGAACTCAAAAGCTTTTTTTTAATCGCTTCGCTCGCAAATATTGAATTTCCGACCATCACACCGATATTGCAAAGTATGGTGTTTAAGCAGTATCTTAGACCATAAATTGAGTATCAACAAAGGTGTACCCAACTTTGGTAGCTTCTAATAAGCCAGTTCACGGTTGCAGTCTGAGCATGAGCAGATAAAGGTCATTGCAGAACAAATTGTGAAATACACGGAGACGAAATACTGGATACGTGCTCATGAAAGTTATGTAATCATTATTCATTAATGAACAAGCAGTGCATTCCATGATACACAGGCAGAATTACAGGTGGAAGTATTCTTTGAAAAGGGGAACAAAGGCTATTTATGTAGCACCTACATCGCTGTAGGAGTGATTATTTCAAAATGTACAAAGTGGGACCTCTTCATGTTTTGAAGATCTGTGGATATTCGGGGTCATTGCAGAGATGTGCTAACCGTGAACTGGTCTAGACCAGTTCACGGTTAGCACATCTCTGCAATAACCTGTGTGACCTTGAAACATATTTTATTTAAAAAAAGAACTAATACCCTGTCTAATGATACCATTTTTAAAATTGTGCTGCCAAGGATGACTGTATGAACAGCTTGGTTTGTCAAAATCCTCGAGTACCGAGTTTGGGCTGATTCAAAAAAATGCTTTAGTTGCTTAGTTATATTGATTACAATCTTGACTTCATTCGCATCACCTTCTCATTGATTGATACAAAATCTAAGATGTTGTCTTTTTATGAAAGTCTGCTGTCAATTTATTTGATATTTATCATCATAAACGTTCTTTCTTGCATTTGGGGTTTTCGATCGCTATTCGAGATAATAACACCTTATCAGGGAGGGCGATCCCGGGAAACGGGGGGGGGGGGGGGACACGTCCCCCCTCTCAACTTTTTGTAGGGGGGATCTTCCCCCTTCCGGAAAATTTGAAAAAGTGCACACAAAAAATGTATAGCACATAATGACTAAAAACTGCAACACACTTTTAGGCTCTGGAGGGCCAAAGAGTGCAGCGTTTAGACAAATAAAAATGCAAAAATCTTCTCGCTCGGTTGCAACGCTCTCTTGCATAATATCCTTCTAAATATACAAGTAAATCTTGTAGGCAAGTGAAGAGTAAAAAAAATGTATTGCTTGTTTTTATACTATATATATATATATATATATATATTTAAATGCTAATCGGTGACATAAGAAAGGTGACCTTACCCCCCCCCCCCCCCCCCCACAACGGAACGAAATGTTGATCGGTCAAATTTTCAAATTTCGGGACCAAAAAAAAATAAAAAATGTCCTGTTATTTTACTATCACTGTAATTACTGTAAACTTCATATTTCATTTCAGCAGTTCTAAAGCAAGCATAGTTTATTCAGGAAATCCAAATAACTCGGATGCAACGTAGTGCCTTTAGCCAATATTATGGAAGAATGCTGTGTTCTCAGCAGTCGGGCTTCCAGTTCAATTTCGTGTTTCTTCCTTTTCGTAGTTGGGTTGGGTGTCTTCATCTTGGTAAGTTGTCTGGCTCAGTTCTGTGGCGGGTGTTCTACCTACATGTATATGGGGAGCAGAAACACTTGTCTGTCCATACTCGATCCAATCTGGCTTTAAAGGCATTCACCGAGATTCAATTCAATTCAATTCAAATGAACATTTATTTTCTTCCAAACAATACAATTTATAAGTAGGAACATAAATATAATTAAAGAACTTGTATTACAAGGAAGAAGGCGCGAAACCCGAAAAGCATAGCTTGTAGTGGGTACACCCGAATACATAAATACCATTATACATTATAAATGGGAGAAAGGAAGAAAGGAAGAAAGGAATAGGCAACGAGGAGAGGATGATAGAGAGCTTGGAGAAAGAGAAAAGAAGAGAGGAAAAGAAGAGGACTGCAACATAATATCAATGGAGTGTATGACATGCATAAACAACATAATGGCAAGATATAGGTGAGAGTGTAGTGTTGAAATATTAGACTGCATATATATATACATATATATTTACTTCGTTACAAGTACATGCATTTATACAACATAGGCCTATACATACATACATGTATATTTACATAATTTATTTACATAATTATACACATGCATACAACACATATAGTTGACTCCCTCTTCAGAAAGTGTGTTCCAGTCATTGATGACTATAGTTGGCTGAATGCATCTTTCATAATCTTCCTTGAGCATCTTTGTTTTGAGATCTTCCGACTGTGGCCTCTTGTGTGATAAAATCATACACTTAAAAGATAGTCGCATATGATGTTCTAAGTCTGTAATTTTGGATAAACTATCCAATTTTCAGAGGCTTAGTAAATCACATTGCAGACACTCATTATAAACCACTTTTGAATATTTGAGAGAAATACAATAGCACCATCATAATATTATGATTATCCCCGGTGATTACCCCATGCCGTGACCAAGGAAAGTTTTTTGTACCATCATGAAAGCTACGAATCTACGTCATAAACACAAATAATGAGGGTTACAGAGACAAAAGTATAAAATTAACTAGTTAATCAACCACAATTTTACATGGAAATTCTCAATAATAGCACTAGGAGATATATTTTTTCAATCTGGTTTAAAGAGTGTTCATGAATTGTCGGGTATAAATTGCACATTAAACGCACTGGACGATCTAAACTAATTCATAATAAACAAATTAACATCAAGAAAAAATATTTCATGTATCAATGCAACATTTTGTAGGAATATAAATAGTGGTGTAATGAGTAAATACTTTTGGGGGTCAGAACGAAATCCGCATCACCACCAAATAGCATATTGCATGGGCGTGGAGCGTCTTCCAAAGTAGGGGGGCACCAACAAAAAAGGGCACTTTCTGGAGAAAAAGGGGCACCAAAAACCATTTTTAGACATTAGTAGGTCTATATGCCCCTACATCGTCATGATTGTGATAACACTACCAGGGATGACATCCATGTTTCTTTCTTTACGTGGAACAAGATACTGCTTAATTAAGCAACATACCTGCAGTTGGTTGAGATGGTCAGAATATTGATTTTCAAGCAAGCGAAGCGAGCGAGCAAAATATTTAAAATTTGTGAGGTCCTAGTGTGAAAAATTACATCTAATAAAGAAGACAAAAAAAAAAAAACCCTGATTAGTAATAAACAGAATCAATAAAGACAGACTGAATAGTTTTTGTATAAGTAACATAATTATAACATCTATAAAGAGCGTAGCGAGCGACCTCTAGGGAAACTTAAAGAAAAAGGGGCTCTTGGTTGCCCTAAATTAGGGGTGCATTTTATGGAGAAAGGAAAAGTAGGCACTTATCAAAAGGGAAAAGGACAGTTATTAGAAAAGAAAAATTGCTCGTGTCAAAGTAAAAAGGGTAATTATGAGAGGTGAAAATGGCACTTCTGCACCTGAAAAAGGACACTCAACAGAGATGAAAAAAGGCCCTTGTGAGAAAGAAATGGGAAATCTGTTGAAGGAAAAGGGCACCTATCAGATTTCAATAGGGGCATGTATCAGATATTAAAAGGGGCACTTTGAAAAAGGGAAGGGACTCATATAACACTTATCGGAAGGAAATATGAAACTTATAGAAAGGAAAAGGGGCACGTGTCAAAAATAAAGGGGGCACTTATTAGAGGTGAAAAGTGACATTTGAGAGAAAGTGGTTCTTATTACGAAGCAAAAAGTACGCTAAGAAAGAAAAGGGGCACGAGTCAAAGTGAAAAAAGGGCAAAAGGACCAGAGATGAAAAGAGAGGAAAAGGATAGTTATTAGAAAAGAAAAGGGGAACTTAATACTTAATTGGGAATTTGGGGGCGTGAAAAAGTGGGGAGACAGTGCGCCTCCCCCCCCCCCCCCCCCAAAGGGAGAGCCGCCTCTGGCATAATGGGCAAAAGTGAGAAAAACCGGAAACTCATGTCAATTCAGCAATATCTGTAAATCACTGGTATCTAATTAGAAATAGACCATGTTTTAATTTTATTTGTGGGTCAATTCACTGCCCCCCCCCCTGCCCCCCCCCCCAAACCCCCCCCCCCCTCCCAAGCCCCCCTTTCTGTAGCCATTTAATATAAAGGGATATAAAGAGCATTTACCCTCAATATAACAAAATTATTTCGGCAAATATTATTCATAAACCTTTAAAAATAAATTGTGGTATAAGGTCTATGTATCTTTGTGTTATTTATCTTTCAAGCAGAGATGATGAACATTTCGTTACACATGTACATAATTTGAAGCGTTTCTGTGGGAACGACTATTTGATAAAAATGGGGTACGAACGTTTTACAAAATTTACAAAATGAATGATTGTTAAATATTTTACAATACAATTATATTAAAATCAGTTCATTATTTATCTAAGATATACATTAAATACCTAGTTTAGTACAAACTCTTTTAATTCGATATTTCAAAACATTCACATCACTTGCATATTTAACTACACACCCCCGTTTACTAAATCTAGCGGTCCTACATGAGCAGCGTACATGTACAGCATTATCATGTAATGGCTGAAATTCCACGTTAATCTAAAAAAATTGAAACATGGCTTTGCAGTTTATGTCTAACACAGATGATAAATTTCTGGAAGATAATCTTCTGTCGTCCGAGGATTGGGGTGAGTGTGGAGTATGATTTTGATATCAAACTATTTGTAAATATGAATTTAAAAGAGAATTTAAAAGATTATTTCCTTATGGAGTTGAGCTAAAATAAAAGCACACACACGTCGATAAGTGTTGTGCTACATGCCCCGAGCTTACGGCGTTGCTCTGAGCTCTGTCACCACCCTTCTCTGTGGTCGATGGTCGAGCCTCGTTGCACACTTTGGAAGTTTGGGCGCTTGTTCAGAAACCTATCCAAAATTTGACCTGTCACTCCGGTGTGGAGATACCCTACTAAAACATACCCCAAAAAGGCCAAAATGAAGTAAATATTCATTAAATGTCCAAATAAAGATCATGAGTTAAAAATAAAAGTTGTTTTGTTTATTCAGTAGTCTAGATCTCGACTCTAGGTTTAAGTTAGGGCTTTAGGGGCGCTAGATAAGATAAGATAAGATAAGATTTTATTCGTCTTTCTTTCAAATGACATACAGAGCATAACATTGGATCATAACACATTTACAATGCAAAATAACAAATTATGGCAATGATAAAAACAAAGTTGACTAAAAGAAAGACGAGGAGACCCTGGTAGTGGTACTGGTAAAAGCAGAGCTTGTAATTATTAGGGTCCCCTCTGAGCCGGATAAAACATGATGAATAGATATTTGTGACTACCTAAGAATACTGGTCCGAGAATGAGGATCGTCCTCATAAACAAGGATATCCTCATAAACGCTGACAAAATGCGTCCTAAAAAAAAAGGGTCGTCTGCATTTTCGAGGACCTTTTTTTTTCATCAGCACTCTGGGGGTTTCATGTTACAAAACCGCTCGCTGGCGATGCCAAAAATCGATTCCCCGGGGGGAAATAACCCTAGTTCACCGTCTACTTTTATGGGTTGTCCGTCTTCCCAAGGATTTATTGCTCATAATGTGAAGGTCTCTGTACAAAGTCAATGTAAATTGCATCAAGAAAATCATTGCAGAATCCGTTTTTTGCATCGCCAATGCGCCAGTCAAAAATTTGAGACGTCTGCGAAAATGCAGACGGTCCTTATTTTTGAGGACGCATCGGTCCGTGTTTACGAAGACGATCCTTATTCTCGGACCAGCGCTCCTACTGTTATTACCTGTTTTGTGTCAATTTTCATGTTAATGTTATTTTTGGAGTATTTTTTGGATAAACGTTGATATTAGAAAACACTTTTCCACAGGTTTCACGGCAAACAGCTGCACAATACAATTAGATCTACATACCGATGGTGGGTTGCGGGCGAGCGCGCGCCTGTATGAAGTTATCTACTGTAATCATGGTAATGTCTCAGTCAGATCCTCATTACGGTAGATAACTTCACACATAGACGCAGACGTCTGGCGATGCGAAAAACAGATTCTGCGTAATAAAATAACCCCAGTCACCGTCTACTTTTATGGGTTGTCCGTCTTCCCAAGGATTTATTGCTCATAATGTGAAGGTCTCTGTACAAAGTCGATGTAAATTGCATCAAGAAAATCATTGCAGAATCCATTTTTTGCATCACCAATGCGCCAGTCAAAAATATGAGACGTCTGCGAAAATGCAGACGGTCCTTATTTTTGAGGACGCATGAAACTCAATAAATGTGATGTCATATGAAAGAGCAGGTTTTTCTCCATATTCCCCATAGGGGGCCACCCCCAGAATTCTAAAAATATCTTGGTCAAAACAGCGATCAAAATCTTGTTTGCATCCTAGCTCCAAAATTTGCCACTCTCCTGAGCCGCGGCTTAAGTAGGGCTAGACGTAAGGATAATATCCAGGTGCTTTTTTTCCCGCTAGCCCCAAGGGATCATTCGCCGCAACAGTTTGAAAATACCCTTCCCACATTTTTTTTGAATCAGCTAATTGGGGAGGCATGAGCTCCGCTCAGTCCGAACCATGGTTACATCGAGTAACATCTGCGCGTATAGTGAATGAAAGTATGGACAGCCGTTCGCACAATAAAACCCGGAAGTAAATACACGTTATAGTCAATGGCAATATCACGGAGACAACGTGCACGTTTGTCTCCGCGGTATTGCCATTGACGATAACATGTATTCACTTCCGGGTTTTATTGTGCGAACGGCTAGCCATACTAGTCAATGGCAAACATCCCGGAGACAACGTGGCTCAAGCTGCAAGTTGCACATAAAATGCATACGCTATGCATACGCTATGCATACGATGCATACGCTTGCATATCGCGCGATACAGCCGTTTGGCTAAATTTAGCAAAACAACATAACTCTGCGTGTACGTCTTTTTCGTCGATTCTGACCAAAATGCTATGAATATTGCAGCGTTTCAGAGAGGCTGTATCTTTTGATAGAAACATTGGTGAGACTTGAAATTTGAAATGTATCATTCTGATTACATTTTTAATTCAAATATCAAACAAAAATTGTGATAAACGTTCCCAAATTGAAAATTGGAAAATCGTTCAGACACCCTATCGCTACTGTACAATTATTTTGGTTCGACTAGAAAAAATTTCATCAAAGTATTCCGGAAATATCGCGATCTAAAAATTTGATTTAGGATCAGCATGCGAGCTGCAACTAAGAAAAGCCATAAAAACAACGAGACCTTACTTCACGCACAGGGGTTTACAGCTGATTTATCAAATCATGTAATCTATCAAAAGTAAGGTAATATCATAATTTGCAAGGCAAGATATCATACGATCAGTTGGTACCACTTTTTACTTACAATTTTAAGGAAATCTGCTAGTATCTCATAATAAAGATTTTCAGACCCTTCAGACTGACGCAAATGATTGCAAAATTTGCTGATTTTTTGTAAATATTTTCACAATTTCGCACCCAATTCCAAAGAAAATTTCATCTCTGGGTAATTTTATGTTCCTCTTTCCATTGGTCACACGTCCATACTTGGTGTTTAATATGGCGGCTCTGAAGATTTGTGTGTAGGAACTTAGGAAGGGCAAGATTGGTTTTTCTTCTTTTTTATTTGTGAATTGTGATGGTCTAAAATTAGGTAGATTCTAGATCTACATGTACGTGAACGAAAAAAATAGAATCATCAGCCTAGGTCAACAATAGCGAAATAACAATATTTAAACCTAAAAACAACACCCATTTTAATATTTAGTCAATCTTTGGTTGCTCTTGGCTCCGGTTCTGATCATCACACACACAAAAAATGAAAAACGATACGAAGTGGATTTCCCCACTTCTCGATCGATACTGTATTCAAGATGTAAGCGCTAAAAATAGCAGCGCTGTAGCGATTTGAATAGAGCCCTGTCGGTGCACTCGAAATTGATCACGAATTAAGAGCGCGGTGCCAAATCGATGCACTGAAGATGCACAGATAGACACGTACCTACTAAAATGGATTTAAATAAAAGTTGGCAAGAATGTTGAAATACTGCAATTTCACAGATTTCCTTAATCTTAAAAGTTAAAATTAAACTTTATTAAAGGCTAAATTAAAACTGAAATTGAGAAAGAGCCATCAAAGTTCAAGACTTCAGCCTTCAGGCTTAAACTTCGAGATGAGATATATGGCTCTAAAAGACAAAAAGAACCAACATTGGTGGTGTTTTCAATGCTAAATCCGTCAGTGCTGCCTTCAACTGTCAAGTTCGAACAGCCCAATGTCATGGTTGCTTGGTAACGTTAGACAGGGGGTGTGTCCAGCAGGGCTAGGTAATAATTAGACCTACAGCTTCAGTCTCTAATAGTAATTATGATGATGATTCACAGCATTTGTATGGCGCCATATATCTGTTTAGAAAACATTCAAGGGTGCGAGCTCCTCCAATAAAGTTAGCATTTAAATGTCTGTAGGAACATGTGAGCCTTGAGTGAAGCTTTGAAGTGGTTCAGGTTGTCAATTTCGTGAATAAATGATGAGAGGGAATTCCACAGGCCAGGAGCAATAGAGGAAAATGCCCGGTCTCCATATCACTTGAGATGAGTAATGGGCATCTGGAGAGTAAGGCCAGATGAGCGAAGTCCAGGGCAAAGATGACGCCGCTCAATTAAAGATGACACATATCCTGGGGTCTGACCATGAATTGCCTTAAAGTCCCACTGCACTACTTATAGCTACTTGCGCCCTCTATATAGCAAACAATGCCTAATCGGTACCTGTTGGTCCCCCATCATCCCCTTTTTCTTATGTTAATTAAAAGCTGATTTGATGAGATAACCACCTGTCAGTGACCTTGCAGGGAGGTCTAATCCTTCCTGGCCAAACTAGTACAGACAAGAATAAATTGTGAGCAGCAGGACCTTGAATTCAATGCTGCTCTTGACAGGAAGCCAATGGTGAGATGGTGGCTCCACTGACTGCCTCGATGCAGACACTGATGTACGTTGTATATCATATGGCACATCAAAAAGTACCGGTATGTGATTTAGACCGAAAGCTAAGTTCAGTCTCTATTATCGACGGAGCTCATTATGAATCATTATCATTTAGGTCAGCCAGGAATCCCATGACTTTTACAAGCCAATCGCGTGTTTGATTCGCAAGATATTTATGATTGGAATTCAAAATTTCATCCACGTTTTCTCTTTCCACCTTCTGGCCTCCAGTCTAGGGAGATCCTTGGGTGGGTGTCTTGTGCGTCTATTGTGTACATGTATCTAGGATTACCTTGTGGATAACCAGAGTTTCTAATTGTTTTTATTTCTGCAGGGGATCCTGGGTACTACAATGGAAATCATGTACGAGATTTATCAGAAGATTTAAATGTTGCTGAAGAAATGGCCTTTAATTCTGGACTGGATGAAGAGGTAAGCTTTATAACACTGAATAGATATATACAAAGAAAGTAATGATAATGATACTAATACGGTAGTGGTAAATTTATATTTCACAATATACTTTAGCTTTAGCACGCATAACAAAAAGAGAATAAGAATAAAAAATGACACTAATGATGATAACTACATGTACATATCAGGAAAAGAATTCAGACTGGCCTTTACAGTTGGTAGGCCTATTCGCGTATAAAACTGTAATGGGTATTACTGAAATGAGTTTTATCATTGAGGTTTTCTCTCTTCCTTTTACTGTTTTATTCATGTTAGCTGAATAAACTATTATCATGCATTTTAATTTTGAAGAAAAAACAAGTAAATTTAAAGATACATGTACATGTACACTCTGCAAAAAAGGGAAGTGCACACTCTTTATTCTTTAAAACTTTCATATAAACAATCAATACAATAATGAAATATAAATAAAATAAAAGACAAATGAAAACGCGACCAGCAACAATGAAGATCAAGGCCGGATTAAGAAACTTGCAAAAATAGAGCGAGTAGCCATTCAAATGTTAATGAATGTTTGCATTTGAAAGACATTCTCGTTCAACAATTGAAACAAAGAATAAAAAACAATGATGAGGATTGATCTCTGAATGTCAACTAGTCTCAGGACTGCATGGTAAGGTCAATACATGTATGCCTCTCCTTACCACCTACATGTACATGTAAGACCGTGGACGAGCCATAGGATACCTCCAACACTCTTCCACATTTGAATGGCCAGATGCCCAATTTTTGGAATTTTCGTTCAGGGACTCATTATTGTTAACAGCTGGATTGCCTTTTTTAAGAGCGTTGTGCGCGATCATATTTTGAGAACCATTGTCGCGAATGAGTTAACAGAAACCTCACCCCAAAGAATATGTTTACATGTACTGTAGGTATGCTGAAAGATTATGATATCTGCCTGCCTATCGATGAACAATATTCCTAACGAAAAAATTACAATAGATCTATAACTGAAGATATTCTAAGCATAATGTAAAGCCTTTTAGCATGACATGGGTGCAGCCATCTCTCAGATGATAATATAGTAACAACTAACAAGAGAAATATCAATGCTCAAACCCCAATGGCATAACCTTTTTTTTAGGAGTTTACATGTACATGTGATACATATGATTCAGTATGAAGCACTGCTCAAGGTTTTATTTTTAAGTCCTTTTTGTGGAGAGATGGCCTTTTTTTACAGGTACATGTACATGTAATGGCTAATTTTGCTATTATGTAAAAGCAGGTTTTTAATTGTTGAATAGACAGACAAATTATTAGTTTATATTTTCAATGTGATTTATTCCCCCCAGGATGCTCTGTCAAGATCTAGTGACCTTTTATCCAGTATTACCTCAGATGACCTTAGTGGTGACCTTAGTGTTGACCTGACTAAAACCTGGCTTGGCATGACTGATGAGGAACATCACGCAGACAGTAAGTTTGGTCATCAACAACATTTTTTTTCTCCCCAGGGTTGAATAAATTACTAGTTTTCTTCGCGTTGCCTGTTGGTCCCCCAGGCCATGATCCCCTTTTTCTTAATTTTAATTGAGAGCTGCTTTGATGAGATAACCACCTGTCATTGACCTTGCAGGGAGGTCTAATCCCTCCTGGCCAAAGTAGTTCAGACAGGATTTAAAAGAAATAGAAATGAACAAGCCTGGAAATTTGATTGACAGTCAGGCTCCGCCCACTCACCAGGCCTGTGCGAGACGAACAAGCGAGTGATCGATTGCGAAGGTCATGCATGACAATGACTCTGTATTGTTATGTTTTTGATAGGCATAGCCCATAATGAAATGTGCAAAAAATAATATCCTGTCAGTAATTAAATGTTTTAATTGAAGTTTTAAAGGGATTGTTTAACAATGTTGAATTTGAGATGCACTGTTATCAGTGTCTGTGATATGGTGTTAATATTGCAGCCCTACAAATTGCACTTCAAAATATCAAATAGTGCCTCAAAAAAGTAAAAACATTTGAGTGACCCGTTTTACCATACTAGTTTTCCCCAATAAACTGTAGTGTAATGATAATCGTTTGGCAAACGCAAAATTCAATTTCGATTTTCAATCATAAATATCTTGATAATCAGACAGGCGATCGGCTTGTAAAAGTCATGGGGTTCCTGACTGACCTAAAGGTTTATAATTATCATTGCAGCATGAGCTAAATCAAGGATTTTTTAAAAGGATCTACCGTATTTGCCGGCGTAAAGGCCGCACCGCGCATAGGCCGCACCCCCAACTTTGACATTTCGTAGAGAGAAAAAAAAAAAAAAAAAAAAAAAAAAAAAGGAAAAAAAAAAAAACGGACCAAAGAAAATAATCATAATTTTCTCGTAGAACTCTATTTTTCCTACAAACTAATACCAAAATTATCAATCATTTTATAAATTTACAGGAAGTTTACCTAAAAAATGATCGTAATTTAGCAAATCTTCATCGATTTTTAGGCAGATTATATATTAGCACATTCATTGGACACTAGAGGGCGCTTCGCATGCATACAGAAACATGAATGGCCTGCCATAACCAAGCTGTGGCCATAATGTTATCCGGTCTTACCCCTATCGTACCGCCAAATGGAGAAAATAAACAAGCTTTGTATTGTTATTAGAGATCTACCGAGGTTAGTTTGTCGCTTTAATTAATTAGATAGTCTCAATTATAATTCAGAATTATCTTAACTGAAAAGTTAAGAACACCGACGATTGCGCGCTGCCGCGCTGTGAATCTCGGAAGCTGCGTTGGATTTGTTGCAACTCCCAGCCCGGTAGCTCCCCACCACAGAGTGTGTGAGCGAGGTATGATTTTGGTTACCGGGCCATGCGCTGTCTAAAGCCAAGGACATTTTTACAAGTACGAGTTTCTGGTCAGTTTTCTTCTTATTTCTTTGGTTGCACAATGATTAAAAAGATAACTTCTTCAAATTTGCTGCTGACGTGAGTTCAGACTAGATCTTGTCCGATGTGTTTTCAAGTCAATTTTGTTAATATATTTTTTTGTATGAAGTTGCCTACAAATAATGGACGTGCTGTTTTGACTTGCGATTTTTACTGTTTCGGCGTATACGCCGCACCCCGACTTTTTGATATTTTCTCTTCCAAAAATACTGCGGCCTTTACGCCGGCAAATACGGTAAGACAAAGTTACCGGATCCCTTTAATAAATGCTTGGGGTTGAATAGTTTTATTGTGTGTAAATGACTGTTAGATCTAGCTTTATAGGCTACCGCTGTACGGATGATTGCCTAGCTGTGAGCGAAATACGACTGGCACTGGCAGTCGTTGTGTGGGAATATAAATAAACTTCCACTTCATCCTTCGCACCAATCGTATGATGTAAAACCAGAAATATATGACAACGTCTGTGCAAAATCAGACCGAACATTGAGTGTGTGAGTGTAGACAGTGGAGCTACAATGTACATGTACATGCATGCGGCCAGAGGTAGTTGATTAATGTTTACTGGTAGTAGCTGTAGCTACATGTACATGTACATGCCACCTGCAATACATACATGTATGGACATGTAAATGGGCATTTGTTCATTTCCATTTTGGAGTAACTGTGTAAAAGTGATAAACTGTATGCTTTCAGGATGAAAACAAATTCCCAAAAGTAAATTGCCACTAACATTGTACGCCCCCCCCCCCTACCCTATATGATCAGCCATTGTATTCGTTGCTATGGTGACCAAATATAATATGCTCTTCTACTAAGTGATTTGTGTTGAAGACGGCACTCTTTAAAAACACCTTCATGTACAGGTGTACCTGTACAACACTGTACTGTAGTCAAAATGAAAAAAATCCTTTTTGTTTTTAGGAGCTACAGAGAGGTGAACTCAGATCATTTTCTTCAAAATATGAAGTTTTACTTTAGGTGATACATGTAACTGTAGTTTTCTCTCTTTACAAGTACAATGTTAAAAAAAGTATGAAACCTAAAAACAAAGACACAGTATATTTCATGTTGTTCCTTATTGCTACCTTGAAATGAGATTAGAGCCCATAATTTATAATTTGATGGTCCACAGGACAATGGATTGGGGGAAAAATAAAACATCAGGCCCATTCACGCATACAGAGGTGTCGTGGTCGAGTAGAAACATGTATGTCACCGGACTGGAGTTCGGTCCGCAGTTCAAGTCCCGCCGCGGCATTAATGTCCTTTGGCAAGACATTGATCTACATTCGCCACTCTCCACCTACATGTAGGTGTTAAATAGGTACTTGTTAGGATGCGACAGTTAATGTGGTTGGATGAGCAAGTGGCGCTTGTAAACTGGCGACTGGCTGGAATGCTCCCCGGGAGTGGAAAATGTGCATACATTGTATTGCGGGTAAGCCTGAATCCGATGACCGGGGTAATAATATGTGCTGCACCTAGAAACAAAGTATTAGGTGCATTATAAATTGAGCTATTATTATTATTATACACTGTTGTCCAAGACTTAGTTATCTATTTGTCTGAACAAAAGAAAGGGTTATTATTAGTGAGGTTTAGACAGTGGTTCAATCCGTGGTTTCTTGCAAACGGCCAGTTTTTCTGTGAGTGCTACATGTGTATACAGTACATGTACATGTTTGAACATCAATGTTTTACAGGTACTGTACATCTCATCATGCATTACACTACCGGTATGGAATATGCCTTCGGTACATACATACATGTACATGTATACATTACACTGTGTGCATACTGTGCTATGTTCAATGCATGGTACAGCTAAGAACATGTAAAGTGTACCACATGTACATGTATGCCAGTAGTACGAGTAACGCTGTGGATGAATAGACAGAGCTTGTTTTGATCTGCTTTTCGTAGAATTTCCAGCTGGAGTTTTACCTTTTTGTTCATTATTTCAGTTGAGTTCATTTGAATCACACTCACCACAGATATTCTTATTTATTCAAGGTCGGTATGCATGTGCATTTGGGTAGTCAGCCATCTGGGCGCAAGCTTGTTTATTTTTTTTGCTCATTTACATGGTGTTAAAACTCATTAATGTTAGGACTGTGGTTCAAACTCCGCTTTTAGAGAGGTTTTTTTGTGTGTCTTTTTCCCACGTTTGAAAATAAGTTCAAACTTAAATGTTAAGACCACAATCCAAACCTCACGTTTTCTCTTTGTATTCATGAAGGCACCTAGAGAGAAGTTCTATGAATGGCCATTTAAAGTGCTGAACAATACAAATTGTAGATACCACTGTCATACTGTGCAGATTACTGTTCCAATGATTGCTTGTTTGAAATTGTTAAAGTTTAGTGATCCCAAGCTTTATCATCGCAAGTAATTTAGTATCATATGAATCAAGAATGGGAAAGGAAAGAAGGCCTGTTTGCCAGGGCAAGGGTTGTTAATAGTTGACCAGGTGCACAATGTGTTACTCCTGCATTGATGTTTATTACATGTATTAAAAGTGCCAAGTAAATATTCGAAAAGTTACTAGGGACACTGGGAAAGTACCTTTTATTTCTGATTTTTACAAAAAAACATACTGTACATTGTTGTACATGTGCTGTGTAACCTGCATTGTATTTCATTGTGTGAACTATATGCTAGAATTACATTGATGATGAGGTCAATGGTTCATGCTACTCTATTGTACACACAAATCTACTATACTGTTGACTTTGATCTGGTGGCTGGGAAACCTAATAACCCTGAGTTAGCAGAGTAGGATTTACAAAGTAGGGTTTAATTTTCATCCAGTGTAAATATGTACATTGTAGTAAATTATTAATTTATCACTTCCCTTATAATAGTTCGTTTCATAGCATTGAGGAACCACAAATTGGTTTGTTTTTCATAACTAAAAATATCCCTTTTCCCACTCTCCTTGTATGCCTACGCCCACCAAAGTTTGCCTGAAGCATTAATGTTTTCAGTCGTTTTGAACTACTTATAAATCATTCTTCTCATCTCTGTCTCTCTCTCTCTCTCTCTTTTCTCCTGACAGCTACCAGTTTTACGATTAAGAATGAGCCCCTTTCACCTCCTCCGTCATCAGATTCGTCAGACTCCTCCAGTGAATCTAGCCAAGCTTCGCAGGTAATATACACAAATTAAATAAACAAAAAATAAAATGTTATATAATAATGAAATGGTAAGCATAATGTAGACCAAGAAATGAACTTCATGCGTTAATAACATGCACTTAACACTGTACATTAAATTATCTAAATATATCTACTGTAAGATTAATTTCTAGTGAATTTATTGAGCGCTATATAAACACGGAATATTATTATTATTATTATTATTATCAAAATTGTTTCAGACTTTACAGAATGGTAACCAAGCGCATGTCCACATCAAGCTGGAATCCCCTCCCCTTACTCCACTCCGTGATTCCAGCACAGACTCCCCATCCCCACCCATCGGTGGTCAGCACACTTTCTTCACTATCGCCAATGGAAACTTGCCAAACAAAGTCACCAAGTCCCTCGCCAGTGGGGTCATCAATGGTGCCAAGAAGGGCGTCGCCATTGCCCCCAAGCCTACCAATGGTGCCATCAAGTTACCCCTGGCTCCAAAGTTGGAACCGGTGGCTACAAAAACATCCATTCACTCACCTACTAAGCCAACAGTTACTATTAAACAAATACCAGGTAATGATCTCATAACTTTCAAATCTTTTGTTCTTTCTCTCACCATGTAACCCCCCCCCCCCCCCCTTCCCTTGCCTCCTTCCTCTCCCCCTTTCTTTTTCCCTGTTTCTCTCTCTCTCTCTCTCTCTCTCTCTCTCCCTCCCTCCCTCTATCTACCTCTATTTTTTATATGATCCCTGTCCAGAAAGGCAATAAAGTGAAACAACAATAAACAAATATGCATTTGGTGCTAACCGGCACCTGTAGAATCTTAGATGTAAAGATATGCTTGTACATGTGAAAAGAATGATAACAATATAAGAAAATTATTTAAAATCTCTGTTCTATTCATCTTTCCTCTTTTGCATGTATATTCTAAATCCACTTCTCATGAAAAAATTACTTTCTTTAGTCCCGTAGTATAGTACGTATCATGCTATCCACCCATTTCTAATAAGAATATTTGACATTTTGTCTAATTTACAGATTTTCTTCATGTACATTAGCAGACTCGTGCGTATGATACTGTTGAGTTTTCTATATTGCCCTGTTATGAGTTTCTTGTTCTGTAACAAACAAGGAAGGGTATAATGGTTTGGTCAGTCTTTAAATGTGTTTACAAGTTCTCATGTATTTACATTATTTTCTTCTTTTTAGCCACATGTCCTTGATGAAAATTGTATTTATGTTTTCTTTTCCTAAAGCAGCTGTTAGACCAACGATCATTGTCAAACAGAGTTCTCCATCACCGTTAGCAACAGGGCGTGGTTCATGTGCCCCTCCCCTAGCCAAACAGGCCAAGATTATACCGGTATCCGCTCACAACAACATTCCATCACCCACACAACCTGTAGCAGTAGTCACTCAGCCTTGCCCTCCTAATGTTGATGTAAGTCATAGGGATTAGCTATGATGATGATAATAATAGGAAATTATTCATACCTAACTTGGATGAAGTATACGTATGTATGAGCATGCAGCTCATTTGAACTTTTGTAGGGGCCAAAGGTGGAAGATTACAGGGTCAAGAAAGTGTTAAAATTCACAGAAAATATCTTTTACTGTTATAACTAAATAAAGATTAAACCAAATATTGGCTAAACTAGATTCAAGTATATAATATATATATATATATATATGTGTGTTAGCATGAAAAGAAATGAAAAGAGTTTGAGTTTGTGAAGTCAGATACTAAATGTCACAGGATCATTGATCAATGAATATACATGTACATAAAGGAAACATTCATCTTGTTTTTAATATGTCTCCTTACTGCTAGTGAACTTCGTTATTTCATTTCAGGTAAAAGCATGGAAGAGGCAGCAAAGAATGATAAAAAATAGAGAGTCTGCGTGCTTATCAAGGAAGAAGAAAAAAGAGGTAAGAATCAACATCAGATTTTTTTAATTTTTAGAGTTTACCTTAAATTGGGGGGGGGGGGTGAGAACTTGTATACTCTTCTTTCATCCCTCTAGCCATTCATTTATATGTAAAACAGTTTTTACTTTGCAGCTGCAAGTTTTAAAGGCATTTAACAGTTTTGTTAATGTGGCAAAGGGGTTAGGTTTGACCAATGGATGTTTTCTAATAAAGCACATGTACATGTTGCAATACTTCTAATAAAGAAATACAGTTTCACTGCATATCAGAGCCCCAAGGTTTAATAATGTAAAACGTGTTGTTATGGGGATCAAAGTATTTGCAAAAAACAAGATACACCAATCAGCCAATTTTAACAATAGTGGCTGATAGCGTTTAACTAAAGTAGAGATCGGGGGCAAGTACCCATGCGCGTGCGGGATACCCGCTGGTTTTTACAGAAAACCTGCATTTCGGCCGTGCAAACTAGTGCAAATGCCTGTGGGCGTCGCTGGGTACTTGCCCGCGATCTCTACTGTACTTTATTTCGCTTTACTCATCTTTTTCATAAATGCCACGCTAATGCCAATTAGAATGCAAATTAGCCTCGGAGGTGTTGGCCCTCTTTGTCGCGGGGAGAGTGCTGCCGTCAGCCTCCGACCTCAGCAGTGGGCGAGAAGAGGTTCATTTTTTGTGGCGCGTTTAGTAAATGAAAAAAATAGCTTGTAATCACGATATTCTGTGAGCCTGTAATGGATTACGATCAAACTTGAATTTTAAAAATTGCTTCTTTTTTGGTTTGTAAAATCCCTCTACATCTAGTTTATTTCATATGAGACCATTGTTTTGAAATTTTATGTTCTAATTTTTTTAAGTTGATTTCTTTAAGAATTGATTTTTAAACTGTTCTCGCACTAATCTGTGCTCTTAATACACATTCCATCCAACCACATGTCTCCCATTTTCTCTTTTCCTCTGTCTCTTTATGTCACCATGTGTCTCTTAAAATCCTTACTCATGTGTTAACATGTTTATTTACATTTTCCTGTGCATCTCTTTCTGTATTATTGTTTGTGTTTCCCTTGTTCACCTCTGATTTCTCCTTCTCGCTCTCTGTCCCTCTCTTACTTTCACTCTTGGTCATTCATGTCATTCTCTGTCCACCCAACTCTTTGCCATACCAACATAACAAACACGTTCTCTTTCTCTTTCTCTCTCTCTCTCTCTCTCTCTCTCTTTCTCTTTCTCTCATCTTCTCTCATTCTCCTCTTTTTCTCTCACTTTCTCTTGCACTGCCTCCCATCTTGTTTTACACACATCTCGCTCTCTCATTCTTTCTCTCTACATATTCTCTTTCAGTATGTACAAGAGTTGGAATGCAAGGCACAGATCTTGGAGAAAGAAATTCGGAGGTTGAGATCGGAAAACCATTCCCTTAGAAGTAAGATGGAAACTTTGGTAAAGGAGGTAAGCTATTGGTTGTTTCACACAAGCTTCAGCGACAGTTCTCTACGTAACTTATAGGGGGTTGTGATAAAATGCGCTTTGATATCACTGTTCAAAAGAGAGAAGACAAATATTTCCTGTGGGTAGTTAGTACTTTGTGTATACCCCCCCCCCCCCCCCCAGATCCCATGTGTACTTTCCCTTTAAAGGGATTGGGTAACTTTGTCTCAGATTCTGAAAAAAAATCCTGGATTTAGCTCATGCTGGAATGATAAATTATAAACCTTTAGGTCAGTCGGGAACCACACGACTTTTTCAAGCCGATCGCTTGTCTGATTATCAAGATATTTATGATTGAAAATAGAAATCAAATTTTGTGTTTGCCAAACGGTTTTCATAACACTACAGTCTATTGGGGAAAACGAGTATGGTAAAACCGGTCACTCAAAGATTTTTACTTTTTAGAGGCACTTCTTGATCATTTTGAATTAGTTTAGAGCTTCAATATTACACCCTATCACAAAAATGTAGGGCCGTGCATCTCAGATTAAACATTGTTAAACAATGCCTTTAATGAACGGGGGGGGGGGGGGGGGGGGGGGTCATTTTTTCAGGGGTGGGGGGTGATAGTCCTCAGGGTTTAATATTACACGGGGTAGTTTTCCTGGGGGTTATTGGTCTCGGGGAGTGGTGGTCTTCAAGGGGATTGTTTAGGGGGGTAATTTTCTGGGGGTGATTGTCTAGGGGGTAATAATCCTGATACAAGTACTTGGGACTATCTTGATTTAAAGACTTATCTTCATTTATTCATCAAGATGATGGCTTGTCAGTTACCTGTATTGGCTCACATTCAAAGTGGACCCAGATTCTTGATCAAGTATTTCTTTGAAACAGAGCTCAAACCTCTGTCGCCGTGGCGTTTTGTTGTGCGACATACAGACTAGAAGAAAAAAAATCATCACTTGTTCGTCAACAGTATTGTTTTGGTATACTAGCTATATTAAGATGAATTTTGCTATTTCAAACCAGGCGTAGATCACTCACGTGTTTGCTTCTATTTTTTTGTAATGATTCATATTTGACGGAGGGGGGGGGGGGGGGGGGTGGGTGGGGGCTTATCAAAGTCAATTAGAAGTAAATCAGAAACAGGAAATCTAAGGAACCTTGTCTTGATTTTTGTAGGTTTTGAATTTAAATCTTTGATTAGGTTGAGCTTGTTGACAGGAAAGATGCCCTTCAAGAGTTAATTTTATGATTTTCAATGGCTGTTTGAAACATTTTTTAAATAAATATTTCAACGACCTTTATCTATTTATTCTAACCATAATGTATGTGGATTTAGCGCCTTACAAATCTCATATTGCTATAGTATTATTACTATCATTCTAACCTCTACACTTTGATCAAATCTGAATAATTAACAAGGATGATAATTCCTATGGGTTTTTTTAATTCAGAAATTATTTTCTCTTTGATTACTGTACATTGTAATTTTCTCTGTTGTAGGTTACAAATGTTCTCTATTATAGATTTTTTTGCTAGAAGTACACTTTAGCTACCTTAGAACCCAGTTGGTGAAAATTGGTTGAGAAAAGAACAACTTTTGGAGAGAAGTCCAAGAGAAATCTCTGATTTTTGCATTATGATATAGAAGTTGATTATAATTCAACCATATTTCAATTATTTCTCTTCCGGAAATTGTGTTTCCACTCTTTGTTTTCTGTAATGGTAGTTGTGTATTTTCATGAGATTCTTTTTAAAACCGGGGGTCCTACACAATGAGGTCCTTGTGTGTATTCATGCAATGATTGTTAAAACCGACAGAGAATTCTGAAGTCAAGTGAATTTGGTATCTTCAAAGCCAGAAGGGCATTAGCTCACCCTTCTGGGGGGTGTTCCACAAAGATGTTTTAAAGTCGAACTTAACTCTAAGTTGGACTTAAACATTATGGAGAGCCATTTGTAGCCTTAAAATAAAATATATTAAAAAGCAAATTTTCAAGTATTTTAGACTTTTCATAAATTCCACGTCAAGAACATGAAATCTCCTTGATAATGGAAAATATGAATGATTTGAAGCAACATTTTATTCCTTCTAAAATAACTTTTACACAAATATTTTCAAAGATGCTAACAGCTTTCCATAACTGTTAAGTCCAACATAGAGATAAGTTCAACTTAGGACCTTTGTGAAACACCCCCCCCCCCCCCCCCCAGGTCCCAGTCAGGCAACTTGCCCTCTAATTTATTAGCCAAGCCCTGCTTTATGACTATCTTTTCTTTCCTTCTTGTAATCTCCCTTTTCACAGAATACAACTCTAAAGAAAATGCATTCGTCTCTTTTGTCATCGCCTGGTAGGACAGCCACCTATCTACTAGGAATAGTTCTAATCATTGGATTCAACCTTTCTCCATTGAGGTAATATATATGAAATGAAATCAGTAAAGCTTAAAATCATGACAATTGTGCAACCTATACTTTGCTGAGTTTGATTATCTATACACATATACAAAAACATCTGTTCCTTTTTTAATATTTTTAATAGATACACTTTGGAAGCTTCCTTTATCGTAATATGGGATGAAATTATAATTTGTAATCGTCTATTTAATTGGAAGCTTGGAAAAAACAAATATCTTGTGTTAAAGGCCATCTATACTAGTTTGGCTAAGAGGATTAGACCACCCAGGGAGGTCACTGACAGGTGGCTATCTCATCAACTCAGCTCTCAATTAACATAAGAAAAAGAGGATCATGGGGGACCAATGGTCACCGATTAGGCATTGTTTTCTATGTAGAGGGAGCAAGTAGATACAAATAGTACAGTGTGGCTTTAACCATTATAAATTGTTTTTCATAGACATTTGAGATTCATCTTTGTAGGATCATTCACATGGATGTTGAAATCACCGCAGATAACAACATGGCTTGTCAACAAGTTGACCGTTCCAAGAAGTTGTGAGAATTCTGATGAAAATCTATTTGAGGGGAGGCACTTTTGTGTGCCTGGTGGCCTGTAGATGACAAACATTGACAGGTTTTCCTGGCCAGTGGATTTGACTGTTACCTCCAAGCACTCAAATGTTTCAAAGAGATGCGGTCTAGATTAGCAGATGTACTGATCACGCAGAAGGACACATATTCCGCCTCCCTTCTTTCTTTTTGCTGTAATTTGAATAGGCGGTAGTCCTGAAGGGTGTTCCTAATTGTTGCGATGGTTGGACCGTCTCGATGATCGCCCCATAACCAAGCTTCCATGATAGCAAAGATATCAAGTTTTTCAGATAAAACAAAGTCACAGACATCCGTTGGTTTGTTCATCAATGCCTGTGCATTCCAAATCCCGATTCTCGTTGATAGTGGACTTTTGCAGGGTTTAGCTATTAAACGACGCCCTTCTCAAAGTTGGAGCTATACCTCCAAATTGCTGCATGGATCTCCCTTCATACCTCTCACTTATTAAAACAGGGATAGCCTTCCGGGACTTGCAAAAAGAGCATATCCCAAGATCCTTCACTGCACGATAAATATCACGTTGAAGCCTCACTTTCCTGACCTGAGTTACCTATATCCTTCAAGTTAAAAGAACTGTAGGATTTAGGCTCCTGTATAATCATGGATAGCACAGTCAAAATTATCTCAGGCGAAAGGTGCAGTCCAAAGTATAGACTAGTATGTTTAAGAAAATGTAATTAATTTAATATATTTCAGAGCTCACAATTGGGGTTCCTACTTGCCAAATTGCTTCAGCTCCAGGCGGGGTGTTAACCCCTGAACCCCCCGCACAGTGTTCCTCTTTTTCTCAGATTTTCTCTGTCTCATGCCTGTTATGTAGCATTGAATACTTTCATCTTTTTCCATTTGTGGTGGAGTAAACAAGCTGAGATTACTTTTTCCCATCTAGCCTCTTCAATCAAAATGGCGGTGTAGCCTCTGACTTTCAGACGGGTCATCATGCGGGTCGTGCGCTACTTAGCTTCTCAGAAACAACCAATGAGAATGCCTCAAGGCTCTACAGCCAATCAAATCCAGCCATTCTCAGACACGCCTCCATACATGACATCATGGAAGATGTTCATCTGTGGGAGAGCATCGCCAACCAGTCGGCTTCAGAAGTTGCCATAGCAACCATGAAGGAGATCCGCTATCTGCTGCCTCAGGGCAACACGTCTTGCCCCCATCAGATGAATATTACAGACACTATCAGGTGAATTGAATTGAAACGATACAGTTCTGAAGTATGAGGTACTCTGTCTTAATACGTTCATTATTTTAATGACAATGAAGGTGATGACGAAGAATATGGACAAGACGATGAACATGATGATCATGATAAATTTATTGATGATGACTATGATTATTATGATGATGATGATGTAGGAACATCTTACAAAGATCAACTTATTCAAAGGATGAACACATGTAAATCTATAAAGATAAGGGTGGATTTTTTATGCAATATATGCAACTGGCTTAAATTGACTTGCTCAAATGCATTTTGATCAGGTAGCTTTGCAAAATACCTTGGCGAATGCAAATTACATTTTTTATTAGTGATGGCATATTTAATCAACCAATCATTTATTTTGCTTTCTTTTTTTCAATTTTCATTTATTATGACAGGCTGACAGATGTCCTTCAGTTTTGGGCTAAAAAACAAACTGTAGAGCAGAAGAAGTCCAAGAAAGTAGAAGAACTACGAAAGAAGGTATTAGTAGGTCAAAGCACATGGGTGGGCAGGCACCAATTTAAGGGGGGGGGGGGGAGGGGTGCCGTCCTCTCTTGCCCTTATTAGTTTTCCTGTTTCAAAAAGTAAGTGAAGTGGGCAATAATAGTGATTATTGATCACCCTTCATCTTGTTCACCTAGGTCTATGTCCAAGGTCAAAGCAATGGAGTTCAGAGCGAGGGAAATGGGCACAGTGAACAAAAAAGTGCATCCTTTGGGGAAAAGGGGCATTTTTTTATGGTCTTTAGTACAAGTTACAATTGGAGGGGCACCGAGGCCTAGGAGGGAAAAAAAGCAGTTTGTTTTTGTTATATTTTTGTAGATATCCTTCACACTTAAGTGTGCTATACATATATTCTAATTTTGTCAACCCAAATTTCTATTACCATTTCTTATACCTGTTTCTTTACTGATATCCCCTACGTACCCCCCCCCCCCAAATGTCTTTTCCGCATTTCAGAAGAAAAAGAAGAAGCGCGGTCAGCCCCAGTACAGACGCTTCCGTTCTGGTCCAGCGCTTCACGTGGAGTCAGATGAGAGGGCGCTCCAACTCTACGATCACTTTTTCCAGAGAACGTACGACAATCTACTGGAGGCACTTAATAGGAGGGATGATACGTTCTACGTGGTGTCTTTCAGCAATGTAAATATCCACATTAAGATGAATTAAAACTATATTTGTAGAAGAATACTTACCCTCTTTTTATGTTTTATATGTATTTTACAGCTCTGACAATGAATAAATAAATCATACAAATTCGAGAAAATATACACTGAGAAAGGAAAAACGCAATTCACCTTTTTATCGGTGGAATTGTACGATTAAGAAAAATCTAAAAAACATGGAAAAATGTTGGAAAGAAAAAGAACATATGCCAATTTGGTTTGAATCTATGTTACCTTCTATCTTTTATGTGAATATGAAATATGGTCAGTTGATTGTGATATATTTAAAGACAGCTTTCTTTTATAGTCGATTTTCTTCTCTCTTGTGGCTGTGCTCAAGATAAAATATGGATTGCATGTTTTTATACATGTTTGTTGTCCAACAAAACAACACAATTTTCAATTTCTATTTTTGGAAACTGAATTAAGAAATTCAAATTCAAATTCTTTTAAGCTGATCTCAACTCGACAAAATTTCACAAATTTTGACGAAAGTCTATATAATAAATCAATTCAACATTTATGAAGGAATTTCTGGACAATTTTCTTTCAAGCACTCCAGTTTTCCTTGGAAGATGTAATTAGTCATCCATTTATTGATGTGTTCATATTTTTACAGTCAGTAAATGGAAAACAATCTCCAAGACATTTCAGATTCCTTGACCCACTTTTTTTGTCAAAAGTGTTGAGAAAAAGAATGTGATATTATCTATCAGAACAAGCATAATGAGCTGAGATTGTGTTAGACTAATTATAATCTAATGTCAGTTAACAACTTTTTAGAAAAAAAAAAAAATTATTAGCATGTTGATAACGATATGTCTATACTATTTGGGGAAGGATAATTTTGTATGGTTTCTCAGTGGACGGCCTTTGGAAGATGTTTGCTTTCTTCATTTTTCTGCCATTTCAGTTAGGGTGGACTTGTTGCTGTTAAACTTTGAGCTCGGCCTACTCTGCATTGGCGAATTCATTTATTTATGTAAACAAATCCATACCATATAATCCTTTTTAAAATGCGTACACACAAAGCTTTACAAATAACATCTTCACTGTTTATCATTGATGACATTTGTTGCATTCATTATGACTTTAAAACAAATTGTTTTATTTTATAATGAAGAGGTTATTTAATGTAATAGATTATGTACACGGGACGGTCCACTGTGTTTTGTCTCAAAATGTCTGCTACATTTTCATATGATTTACTTATGAAAGTAATAAACACTTATAATTTTTCTTTAATTCACTTGGTAAGTATATTAAAATCGTATGATATAGTCAGTAAATGTGTAAAGTGGAAAGATGTCGCTTTCTTGTTATGGTGGTTGATGATGCTTGTTCATCTGACACGCTTTCAGACACTTTCAGTTTCTTCGTCATTTGACTTTATTTCCCTGACTATTTATCACCATATATTTTCAGGATCATCTGCTGTTGCCTGCCACCACTCACAACAACACCCACAGACCCAAGATGTCTCTTGTTATGCCAACAGTCACAGCTAATGGTAAGAGGTTTCTCCTATAACATTACTACTGCCATAACTGCAGTAACATTGGACAAAAGGAAGCTAAAAGTATGTTTTATTGATTTTAAAAAGTGTAACATATAATAAAAAAATTACACACATAAGACAATAATGAAATGTAGTGATCATATACATGAGAATCATGAAAATAAAAGGGCATGAGGTCATTTGAACATGTAAACATGTTAACTACATGTATGTTACTGGTCCAGTTCTGTTTGATTTCTGTAGAGTCAATGTGGAACACACTCCATTATTAAAATCATAGGTCAAAAGGTCATTTCATTGAAAATATATTTAAGTAATTTTAGCTGTATTTCTTAACATTTACTGGGTGGAAGCCACAAATATATTTAATAAAAGATTAAGTGTGTTTGGTATACGTGCAGAGATGATGATTCTGTCACATTTTGCTGAACATATTATATTTGTATGATGTGTGTAGAGTCTATGTGGAACACGCCCAAGGATCACATCTCCATGATGCAGATCGACTGTGAGGTCGTAGATACCAAGGTCGTACACGTCAAGAACCATGCCTCCACCCCACCCCCGGTCGACGACCACAACAAGACCACTTACCACCGGTCTTCTGTCCCCGCCACACCCCAGCATAGCGATGCAGCCACCAGAGGACCCCTGGCCAGAGCCCGGCCCAGCTACGTGGCTACTGATGAGATTGGGTATCACCCTCGGAACCTCACAGCAGTCAATACACCATAGCCAAGGTGAGTTACTCACTGTATATATTTGATTTTGAGGGGGCAGACTGCAAGAAACTGTGAAGAATTGCTTGCTTGCATGAATGAGCAATACAGAGGTGTGGATGGGAGCTTAAGGCTGCTAGATGCATTACAAAATAGACATAAATGGGAGAAAAAAATGCTTTTATAATTGACCTAGAAAACAAAATGAGTAAATCCAAATCATTTAATGGATTAAGAAGTAAGGCAGGTCAAGTTTGCAATGTCATTAGGGAAGCTGAAGCTTCACTGCCGAAGGTTGATAGAGGTGTATGGATTCAGTGCTCTGATTTCTGAAATGGCAAGTTCCGGGTGTTTGAAATATGAGATCACTAGATGGCAAAATGGCAGTGACGTAGTCATGGACATCTCTCTTTTTATTCTTGTGTACTAAAATTTCATTAATTTTTTTCTTTCTCCTATTAAGCACCTCCCTTTGGAAGAATGTCATAGAAGAAATATTTTTGTAAACGTAAAAAAGTTCAAATGCTGTCATTAGAAATATGACAAGAACTAGCTCAAAGTTTGAAATATGAGATCACTAGATGGCAAAATGGCAGTGACGTAGTCATGGACATCTCTCTTTTTATTCTTGTGTACTAAAATTTCATTAATTTTTTTCTTTCTCCTATTAAGCACCTCCCTTTGGAAGAATGTCATAGTAGAAATATTTTTGTAAACGTAAAAAAGTTCAAATGCTGTCATTAGAAATATGACAAGAACTAGCTCAAAGTTTGAGCCAAACTTTTATGGCATGTGTCAGGGTTGGTGCGATTGCACAGTTTTTTGCTGCTTTATCATTTATTTTGTTGTGAATCTTTTTTATGCCTCCGTTACGAAGTAGCCGGAGGCATTATGTTTTCGGGTTGTCCGTCCGTCCGTTTGTACGTACGTACGTCCCGTTCTCGTGATCGCGTTATCTGAAGAACGGATTGATGGATTCCTGCCAAACTTTGGTCATGTATGTATCTTGCAGAGCCGATGAACTGATTAGATTTTGGGGGTCACGAGGTCAAAGGTCACAGGGCTCATTATGTATGCAAAAACAGCTCGTGATCGCGTTATCTCAAGAACCGATCGATGGATTCCTGCCAAACTTAGGTCATGTATGTTACTTGCAGAGCTAATGAACTGATTAGATTTTGGGGTCATGAGGTCAAGGTCAAAGGTCATGCGGCTCATTATGTATGCAAAAATAGCTTGTGATCGCATTATCAATAGAACAGATTGATGGATTCCTGCCAAACTTAGATCATTCATGTATCTTGCAGAGCCAATGAACTGAGTAGATTCTTGGTTCATAAGGTCAAAGGTCAAAGGTCATGGGCTCATTATGTATGCAAAAATAGCTTTTGAACGCATTCTCATTAGAACTGACGGATGGATTACTATTAACTCAGGACATCTTGCAGAGCCAATGAACCGAGTAGATTTTAGGGTCATGAGGTCAAAGATCAAAGGGTCATATATGTACGTGAGAAATTACTTGTAATCATTATATTCTGAGAACCTGTTAATGGATTACAATTGAACTTGAATTTAAAAATATTTCTTCTGTTTTGGTTTGTAAAATTGCTCTATGACGGAGGCATCATTTTCGACTGCGCGCAGTCGAAGTTCCATCTAGTTTTTTATTTATTTAGCTTGAAGGTCATTAAGTTTATTCTGTTTACAAAAAACGAAAAAATCTAAGTCAGAGTTCTGTGGGGTGTTTCACAAAGATCCCAAGTCGAACTTAACTCTAAGTTGGACTTAAACATTATGGAGAGCCATTTGTAGCCATAAAATAAAATATATTCAAAAGCAAAAATATGAATGATTTGAATCAACATTTTATACCTTTTAAAATAACTTTTACAAATTATTTTTGAAGATGCTAACGGCTTTCCATAATTGTTAAGTCCAACTTAGAGATAAGTTCAACTTAGGATCTTTGTGAAACACCCCCCTGGTCAGGGACTCGCAGTTTAAAAGAAACTGGTTCAAAGTAACTCGGGCTCAAAGTAACTTTGAATTGTTTATCACAAGTAGATGAATTGTTTGGACTAGAAAATATACATATTGTACAAACTAACTAAAACCTATATTAAATCTCATTTATAGAAACGGATAATATGTGATATAAACAGTTGGGACCACTCACCTGATTTCTTTATATTTCTTGCTTGTTACTCAGCTATTGTGTATTTTTTCCTAAATTGTTTGGAAGGTAACATTTATATGTATGTTTAATGATGATTTAACTTGGTGAGAACTTTTTTCCTGTTATTAACTCATTTCTAAAACTCATGGTTGCCTAAGAAGTATACAATGAGAATATATATCTGAAGAGTATAACTTGTTATACAGCAAGTTGGTAGTAATTGACCTGGTTTTGAATTTGGCAACTTTGATCATGAATGCCTATAAAGTTTCTTGACTGGTTGACCCCAATGCGTTCCCTCGTCATGAAAATCCATGAAAATACTGTCAGAATTATCGTACGGCTTCACCTTCTTCAAATGAAGGGCTAATGAACTCCTGCTGGGCCAGTGTCACAAATATGTGACAAACACTATCTATCTATATTCAAGCACACATTACGCCACCAAGAAATGTACAATATAGTTGACAACTGAAATATTCATACCCATTGTAAATTTGACGTTTTTGTTGTTGTATTTTTCGTAACTCAAGAATGAGAGTTGGATTGGTTGAATTAGAGCCTTCGTTTGCATACTTTTAGAGTTTTAGATGTATTCTTTAATGTGTCAAATTCTCACGAGACATAAATGGGGACAAATTAATTTTTCACGTACTGGTACTTAAAAAATTACAAAACTTAGTAAAGGTATTAATAGTTTAGTTGTTAACTGTACATGCATGATTATCAAATTATATGGATGTCTGAAGGATGAATCAAGCATTCTAAATATCTAAGAATTATTATTATATGCTGCTATTGAAATCTTTTGAGAAAATTGCAGATATCATAGACATGTAGGATCTTTTCTTTATTCAACATTAAATAGTGGTATACAAATGAAAGATCAATATTGAAAGCACTAGACAAAGCACATGAAATGTCACAAAAGGAACAGGCCCTCGCCCCGTTTGAATAATTTGCAACTTTTATTCCATCACAACATAACCTGTAATTTCAAGACTCTTTTAAAAATATAAAATTAGATATCATTAAGATACTCAAGCTATTCAAAATCAAATTGAAGTTGATTTTGGGATTTGTGTAAATCACAATATGAAATATCACAAAAGGAGCCTTATCCATTTCCATTTCTATTCACAGTTTTTCTTTTTACATTTCTTCTCTTTATTTCTTTTTAAAACATTTCAATTACATATTTTTGTCAAAAAAGTCAAGATGTATGTGATTTTGGAAGTTGCTCAAAATCTGGACTTTCTATACCAGACACTCTTTATGAAAGTGAAGGTTGAGTACTGGAGAGGGAAAACATTTGATAACAAGCATTTTATCCAGTCTTTACCTTTATCTTCAATAAATGAAGCCATAAAGTAGCCTGTAATGCGTCAGTTCTTAAATGCTTTAAAATTCTTGTTTCATCAGGTAAATAGTTTAATTAAGGTTAATACAACAACACCAAATTCACTCGAGAAAAGGCAGGGTCATGAGATCTTATGAGGTTTTCGTTGATTAAAAGAAGATTCGGGAGCAACAAAATCTGAGTTTTCATCTTTATCTTCAATTAATGAAGCCATAAAGTAGCCTGTAGTGCGTCAGTTCTGGGATTTCTTAAATGCTTTTGAAATGTTTGTTTCATGAAATAATAGTTTTGTAAAGGTTAATGCAACAACACTGGATTCACTTGAGAAAAGGCAGGGTCATAGGATCATATGGGGTTTTCATTGATTAAAAGAAGATTCGGGAGCAACCAAATCTTGAGTTTTCATCTTTATCTTCAAGAAATGAAGCCATAAAGTAGCCTGTATTGCGTCAGTTCTGGGATTTCTTAAATGTTTTTGATATTCTTGTTTCATCAGGTTTAAGTTTAATTAAGGTTAATGCAACAACACTGGATTCACTTGAGAAAAGGCAGGGTCATGAGATCTTAGTTTTTTTTTCTTGATTAAAAGAAGATTTGGGAGCAACACAATCTTGAGTTTTCATCTTTATCTTGAATTAATGAAGCCATAAAGTAGCCTGTAGTGCGTCAGTTCTGGGATTTCTTAAATATTTTTTTTAATTCTTGTTTCATGAAGTAATAGTTTCGTAAAGGTTAATGCAACAACAGTGGATTCACTTGAGAAAGGGCAAGGTCATGGGATCGTATGGGGTTTTCCCGTTGATTAAAAGAAGATTCAGGAGCAACAAAATCTTCAGTTTTCATCTTTATCTTCAAAGAATGAAGCCATAAAGTAGCCTGCAGCGCGTCAGTTCTGGGATTTCTAAAATGTTTTTGAAATTCTTGTTTCATCAGGTAATAGTTTAATTAAGGTTAATGCAACAACACTGGATTCACTTGAGAAAAGGCAGGGTCATGAGATCTTAGTTTTTTTTTCTTGATTAAAAGAAGATTCGGGAGCAACACAATCTTGAGTTTTCATCTTTATCTTGAATTAATGAAGCCATAAAGTAGCCTGTAGTGCGTCAGTTCTGGGATTTCTTAAATATTTTTTTTAATTCTTGTTTCATGAAGTAATAGTTTCGTAAAGGTTAATGCAACAATAGTGGATTCACTTGAGAAAGGGCAAGGTCATGGGATCGTATGGGGTTTTCCCGTTGATTAAAAGAAGATTCAGGAGCAACAAAATCTTCAGTTTTCATCTTTATCTTCAAAGAATGAAGCCATAAAGTAGCCTGCAGCGCGTCAGTTCTGGGATTTCTAAAATGTTTTTGAAATTCTTGTTTCATCAGGTAATAGTTTAATTAAGGTTAATGCAACAACACTGGATTCACTTGAGAAAAGGCAAGGTCACTGGATAGTATGGGGTTTTCCTGTTGATTAAAAGAAGATTCGGGAGCAACAAAAAAGTTTTCATCTTTATCTTCAATTAATGAAGCCATAAAGTAGTCTGTAGTGCGTCAGTTCTGGGATTTCTTAAATTCTTTTGAAATGTTTGTTTCATGAAGTAATAGTTTCATAAAGGTTAATGCAACAACACTGGATTCACTCCAGAAAAGGGCAGGGTCATTAGATATCTTGTTTTTTGTTGTTGATTAAAAGAAGATTCTGGAGCAACAAAATCTTTAATTTTCATGTTTATCTTCTATGAATGGATCCATAAAGTAGCCTGTAGTGCGTCAGTTCTGGGATTTCTAAAATGTTTTTGAAATTCTTGTTTCATAGGGTAATAGTTTAATTAAGGTTAATGCAACAACACTGGATTCACTTGAGAAAAGGCAAGGTCATCGGATCATATGGGGTTTTCCCGTTGATTAAAAGATGATTCTGGAGCAACAAAATCTTGAGTTTTCATCTTTATCTTTAATTAAGGAAGCCATAAAGTAGCCTGTAGTGCGTCAGTTCTGAGATTTCTTAAATGCTTTTAATATTTTTATGCCTCCGTTACGAAGTAGCCGGAGGCATTATGTTTTCGGTCTGTACGTACGTACGTACGTTCCGTTCTCGTGATCGCGTTATCTCAAGAAAGGACTGATGGATTCCTACCAAACTTTGGTCATGTATGTAACTTGCAGAGCCAATGAACTGATTAGATTTTGGGGTCACGAGGTCAAAGGTAAAAGGTCACAGGGGTCATTATGTATGCAAAAATAGCTTGTGATCGCGTTATCTCAAGAAAGGACATTGGCATTGGCGTTTGATGGATTACCATCAAACTCAAGACATGTATGTATCTTGCATTTGGGGTCATGAGGTCAAAGATCAAAGGGTCATACATGTATATGAGAAATAGCTTGTAATCACCATATTCTGAGAACCTGTTAATGGATTACAACCGAACTTGAATTTGACAAATTTCTTCCGTTTTGGTTTGTAAAATTGCTCTATGACGGAGGCATCACTTTCGACTGCGCGCAGTCGAAGTTCCATCTAGTTTCCCTTTTTTTTGTAACTAGCTTATTCTCCCAATCTGTGTGTAGTGCAAATGATTTTCCGCCAATTTTGAGTTTATTCTTTTTCACTTTGATTATTTCAAAACCTCAATTCTTCCGTACGGTTTAAACGACCCTAATTGCTGATTTCCCAATTACTTTCAGTGTCTTTCTTTCGCTCCGAAGACAAGACAAGTTTGAAATCACTGCACGATCGCGAAATTTGTTAGCGGCATTTGGACATTACATCCAAGAGGCGCACATCCGGGCATTTGGGGCATTGGCGAAAGCTAGAATTACAATGTAATCTATAGGCATTATCTGTCAAAATATCCACCAAATTATGGCTTACTGAAGATATTATGAAGGAAAAGAAATTAAAACACTCAAGATAACATGGGTGATGCAAAACTTTAATTTCTTAAAAGGGTACTGTGACATTTGACACTAAAAAAAAACAGTTGATAAATGCGGGTCTAGATTTATCAGTTTCAAGCTCTGAATTGTTGCATTTCACATTCCTGCCAACTACTACGATTTTGGCGTAATTATTATGATTTTTTGATTTAAATTACGCCTTACGATTTTTTGTCATAAAATTACGATTTTTTTTTTTTTTTTTTTTGCCTGTTCACCTGGCACTGTCCAGGCCGACGCTTAAGCCTGCCCGGGAGAGCACCGGCATGGTACCAAGAGTAAAACAAAGTTTCACAGCTCAATCACTGTCAACTCACCACTCAGAAAGTGGGACCAAATGTCCAGATTTCTGTTTGGACTCTGAGGAAAATTAGTCTGTCATCTTTGGTTTTAAAAACAGCATTATTTATTATTATTAAATGAGCGCCTTCAACTGCAACTCAAAGTAAAATTGTTTGAGTTTTCGGTGACGGACCTGGGATACTTCTACCGTAGTATGGTGGTGTCAACAACAAAAATATTGGGTATTCGAGTACCTCGATCATTACACGCTTATGCACAGCCCTTTATTCTCCAGGTTCTATTTCATCAGGGGAATTTTGAGCTTTTAGTCCTTGTTTTTAAAGTGAAAGTTTAAAGTGAAGGAAAAAGGCATTCCTACATGTTGAAAATACCAAAAGCTCCCTACCGTGGGAGGGGGACAGCCCTCTCCCACACCCACCCCCCGCTCGATCGCTTCGTTCCTTCCTTCTGTCGCTCCGCTCCGTCACAGTCCTCGTAAAAAATGATTACTATTTTTAGTCTTCAAAGGTTGGCAGGTATGATTTCATTATAAAGTTTGTTACTGTGAAAGTGGCCACTATTGATACTTGACTGAAATGACATGTCTGAAGAATTTCTAGTTTGATTTGATTTGATTTGATTTTCTTCTGCATTCATATAAGTACACAGTTCTTTTATAACAATAGTAATATGAAATACATTAAGCATTTTTCTGACAGTGAATCATAACTAAGCAAATATATATAACAATTGTTATTTAAAAAAAACAACTTAATAAACCGTAATAAATATTAGATTTCATCAAACATTATGAAGTTATTTGTGGAAGAAGGACTGTCAGTGTAAGCAGATATCTTGAAAATAAGACAGCCCCAGACAAAACTCATGAAATAGATTAACACATTTATAGAGTTGTATGATATACCTAATTATTTTAATGAACATTGTATCTCTTTCTCTCTCGCCCCCTCATTTATTCATTTTTTCTTTCCCTCTCTTTCCATCTGTCTCCTCCTTAATACTCCCTCACCCCCTCTGTCACTGTCTGCCCCCCCCCCCCTTCCCAAACACTTCTCTCTCTCTCTCTCTCCCTCTTTCCCCCCTCTTTTTCCCCTCTGCAGTGTATGAAGCCTTATATCCGGAGAGTGCAATCTCAGTGTCCATTGTGTTTTAAGAAGAGGTATACAAACAAATTTGTCACCCATTCCAGAGATGTCTTGTTTCTGTAAGTGTGTATGTCTGACTTTTTACTAGAGTAGAGCTTATCACAAAGAGCTCTGATATATTAAACAGGTAATTTACATGGTGCCATTGCCCTTATAATGAGTTTCCACTGTATTTACTTCCTTATTGACACTCTTTCCAGAACAACAACAAAATTGCAAAGTAGAAACAAAGAGATTATGTTGTTTTTAATCAGATTGTATAAATATTTCTTTAGGGTAGATTTCAGAAGTGAACAGATTTGAAATTGCTCTTGTGAGTAATAAATCAACTCTTATGGTGAAATTACCTAGCATACATGTGTAGATATTTGTTGAGATAAATTTATTATTGGGGCTGCACGATAAGACGATAATGTTTGAAATATCACGACATTGCGAGTTGAATTAATATACGCTATTGAATTTTGCCTTTATACAATATATTGCCTTCAAGCAATATTTATAAAATATCTTGATACAAAAAAGTTTGTTTCTGTAATACATAGTATTGCAATTATTGTGACAATATTGGAGAAGGTGTGTATGAATTTAGACTTGATGTCGCTGGCCTCTCGTAATTTGCAATTTCTTCAAATGTGAATTGAAAAGTTTAATTTTTTTCTGAAATATTTTAAGTCATGCTACTTAAGGATACATGCATGGTAAGGTATTATGATGTATGAATGTAATTCCAATGGGGCAATTCCAAGCATTAAGAAATCAGAAATGACACTTAACAAGTAATCTTCAGTTGAGTTCTATTTGATTTTGTATGTATTTCATTGTTTCATGTATTTCCTATATGTATTCTATTGATTTTCAATATTTAAAAAAAATAATCTACTTGATGATATCTTCTAGATCAACATGTAGATCTAAAATCTAAATCATATCAAAATCGATCATAGGAAGATTATATCTAATTTCAAATTTGAATAAAAACATACAAATTTCCATTTTTTGTTTGTACACAAGACCAAAAATGTATCCAATATCAGATGATATTCGGTAACATTATTTGTTAGGAGATGACAGAATTAATCGTCATCATGATTAAATTCTAAAAATGTCTTCATTCAAAAATTATGTGAACAGTAACTTTGATTTATGTATAAACTTTCATGACAGATTAATGGCCTTTTTAGGAAATAACTTGAAAGTGCACTGAATTTGTTTTGGTCGTTAATTAATGAAGATTAATAAAGTGTAAATAATTATTCAGAACAATGAGAACAGAAATTAATGCTATTATTGGATCCTATGTTGCTTTAACTTTTTGTATCACTTCTATTTTAGCAACATCAGTCAACATTTTCTCTTCTATGAAGTTTGTTGTAATTTGTATCGATTATTGACTTTGAGATTATGGAAATGATTATGCAAATTTCTGCATTCAGCCCAGTGAAAATGTCTCAATTGTATTCGGATTACAAAAATTTGATGTTAAAATTTTGTTTGACACCAAATTTTATATGATCACACAAATCAAAAGAGTTATTAGGGTTCAAGCCCTGTTTTGCTTGGAATTGCCCGATGAGTAGATTTCATATGAAATAACTTTTAAGGAACTTTTCATTTTGTATGAAATATTATAGCTATAAGAAGGTTACAGGTTCATTTTGCTGCTTTATGTGTTGCATTTTGTATTCTTCATCTCAGAGGAGACAGTAAGCCAAGTATTGAATATTTTTTAGGTCACAAAAATTCACAATTCATTTATTGTAAATACCGGTAGGTGAAGGGTTTTTAAAAAACTATTCTGTTGGATAGTCGATGAGGCCAAAATATAGAATTTACAACTCAGAAAGTACCAAATTGATGTATGCTTTAAAGCAGCTGTGAATTTATACTGAGTAATATCATTTAAGAATAGAAGGATTTCCAAAGCTTTTTTTTACTTTAATATCTAGGAAAGTCCTCCTGGTTTGTTTAAATTCCTCGGACTTTATACTGAGTAATATCATTTAAGAATAGAAGGATTTCCAAAGCTTTTTTTTACTTTAATATCTAGGAAAGTCCTCCTGGTTTGTTTAAATTCCTCGGACATAAGAGCTGTGCTAGTTTTTTTTTTTTTTTTTGTAATAATCATTGTATTTTAGTTCATGGAGGTATTGTAAAATATTGTATGTCCTACATGTTATGCACTTGTCAAAAATGAAGGTTTGAATTAGAATTACACCCTACTTATTAAGACTACATGAGTTTGAGCATACTATGATCATGACAAGATGAAGTGATAAGATTTGATGGTGTAAGAGATCAAAGGTGAACGATCATAGGGTTATAAAAGTGTTTAAAAATCCCAGACAATCCCATTACTGTGATAATTTTGTTTTAATTGCCAAACTGAATGTTTGTAAAACATTTTTTTAATTAAATGAAAAGAATTTGGGATCATATGCTACATAGGGGATGGAGGCATAGCAGAAAAGCAGGTGTTTGGTATTTGTGGAATTGTGAATCTGGTTGTAGATATTTGGTGTAGAAACTCACTGTAAATGTTTTGTGTTTGATATATTCACATCTTCCGTATACAAGTGCCGACCCATTTCATCATTTCTTTGCACATAGACACAGTATAGCAAGAAGTTCTTATGAATCGTGTGTGTATATATATATATGTACCCTACATGTACATGTATATCATAAAATTCATTTTTATGTGTTTATGTAGTATAATGTTATACAAAGTCTTTTTCAGATTTTAGGGGATTCTAAATGATATTGTAATTTTGTGTGGAGATGAATATTGTGGGTATTTATGATACAGATATATGTTTAGGTTTTGAGGGATTTTGTTAGAGATGTTTCAAGGGGCTTTAAAAAAATACATTTGATGAACCATATTTCCAGGAAAAGAAAATTGCGTTTGAAGGCAACTCAATTGGCAAACAATCAGGACCGCATATTTGGGACTTCTGGAGTTGCTTAGAAATGTGACTTTTTATACAAGAGGACCGAGAGTATATATTGTTCAGTTAATTGCAAGGCCTTTAATCATTCAAAGACAATGAGAAAATATTGAGTTTGCAATACTTATTATTAATACATATTAATTGTTCTCGCTACATGTGATAAGCTACACGTATATGTGTTTGATGTTGTCATAATAATTTAAACGAATTACGACATCCCAGAACACCAACAGCCCTCAGGACCCACAGTCAACTACAGCCCACAAAACTGACATTTTGGTCTTATGGACTGTTTAATAGTCTTGTGGGCTTGGCTGTTTTGCTCATGGGCCTTCTGACTAATACTTTAAAGGCCGGCTGTCCTAGTTCAGCCAGAAGGGATTAGACCACCCAGCGAGGGCAATGACAGGTGGCTATCTCATTAACTCAGCTCTCAATTAACATAAGAAAAAGAGGATCATGGGGGACCAACAGGCACCGATTGGGGAAGTTTTTTATATAGAGGGAGCAAGTAGTACAGTGTGGCTTTAAGGGTATTGCAGCATGGTCATTCTTTTGGGCTATCGGTCTAATGTCCTGTCAGTCATTTAAGCTGTAGCCCAATAGACGGATGACATTTTTATTTCAGTACTTCTGCTCCCCAAGATGCATTAAAATTGAAAGAAATGGAAATCGAGCTGTAATCTCTGCCCATGTGCGAACCATGAGATTTTTCAACCATTGTAATTTTCTGCTGAATTTGCTCATTAGTTTGTGTTGATTAAAAGAATATAGTCACTGTCTGTAATGTGTTTTGTTTTATAATGTGATCCTGTCACCATTCAACAGAAATCAAATTTGCATTAACAGTTTTTAAAACTCTACTTGTCTTCGCTCAGTTGTCTATCTCCTTATTAGTCAAGATGATCATATTCACTTTTTTTACTTAAGTATTTGCACAAACATTGATGTGAAAGTTTCATATTTCTACTCAGATATGATGCCATTAGAAGAAGAAAAAAAAGTAACAATTGACACTGTGCAAAAAAAGTAACAATTGACACTGTGCAATGGTATGTTTTCTTTGTATGTAAACCAAGATTCCCACACAGTAGAAGTATTTTGAGAAATGTTCATGTCTGTCTGTCACATTGATACAATGTTTACTACGAGTATGTTTTCAAAACCTTGTAAATATTTATTACTAAGATCTTTTGAATAAAAGAACAAATAATGCACCTAATACAAAGAAATGTTGCAGCCTTTTTATTATGTACGTGCTTTCGTAGAGTTGGAATTAATTGTGGATCATTAATTTTTGACATACCGGTAGTTGTGTACATATTTGTCTCTCCAGTGGCATAGCATGGATAGTGAAGGGGGAAAAGATTCAGCTGTTTTTTTCAAATTTTGATAATATTAATTGTTTTGGATTGCCATGTACGGTTTGCAATAAGTTTCCCACGATTGGCCGTATGATGATTACAACAACAATAATATTGACAATAATTATAGTAATATACAGTAGGTTTGAGAGAGAGATGGTTGAGGAGTCCTGAAAGTAATGATATAAAAATAGTTATATTCATTTTTTATTTTTCATTTTATTATCGTCATCAAAATGAACTAATATTGAAATGACAATTGTGAAGATAACGGTAATAACTTACCTTCTTAAACATCATTGCTTACTGAAATGAATTGCTGTCATTTTGCTCATTTTTCATCTTTCCGAAAATTAATGGATACCTAGTAGTCACTTTCTACTATAAAAACTTATCACAATGACCTTCATTACTTCTTTTTCTTGTAAGTAATTCTATGTCATAGATCGATCAATATTTGATATGAATTCTTACCAATCATACATGAATATAGGCAGAGTGGCATATATCAGCTGGCTGACCTAGCTATACCACACAGTAATTGCCAAGACAACAATTACTGGTGATCAGGAAATTGGCGGCTTACTTTAGTTATCATAACTGTTATGAGTAATTCTGACTTTTGGTTGTGATATAGAAGAGCTATCAAACCGATAGTATTAATTATAGATAACAATAATAATGATAATGATAAGATCTGACCCCCCCCCCCCCCCCCCTGCCTACCCATCTTCCTATAGATGTGTTCACGTGCCCGTTTCACAGAAGAGCTTTTTTTGTTTTTATCAAAGAAATAATGCTGAATACCTCGGTTTTAAGGAGGGTGGGGGTGATTTTGGGGGGAAAAATCTATACAAATTGTCATTTTCTGCCAAAGAGGGACCGAAATGGTTTTCTATATCAAAACATTTCTTCTTTCTGGATTGAAATAATATATTCATATTGATCATACATACTGTACTTATCAACATGATAACTTTGTTTTCGTTTTGTCATTATCACATTTAAATTTTGAAATATAAAACTTTTGGGGCTCCTTGAATTCTTGCATAAAAATTAAAGCGCTGATTTGCCTCTAGCGATTTTCCCATCCTTTGATAAAAAAATTAATGTTGTCTTCCGTCAAATGCTCCGTTTCCTCCATTTCTTACATCTCATTAGCAGTTTGGGGTTGGGGGCGTAGTCTTGTATACCCTTATCATAACAAGCAGGGGTTACGTTAAGTCTGTATGCGTGTGTACCGTGTACCGTATGCCCTACCGTATACCCCGTTAACGTCCGATCGATTCCACACACCCACAATACTCAATAGCAACGCATGAAGATTTTCATCTTCAGGTCAAAACTGCAGTTAGTTCTAAGGCAGATATTACTTTTAAAGATTGCGTTTGATTAAATCTCCATTAGGGTAATATATACACCTTGAAAATGCCTGGAAACAATGACAACAAAGTCCGAAAACGGGTGAAACAGGAGGAAAACGCTGGGGAACTTCGAGTGAGTGGAGATCAGCAGACCAAAGATGAATCGTCCCCGGCAGTTACGGCTGAAAGTCTTACAGGTGGAGGGAAGTGTGCAAATTTCGTAGCGTCACCATCGTCATTCGTTTTCACATTGAATATCAATGCTTTGATCGCAGTTCTTACGTTAGTGTCTTTTGCTACACGATTTTGGAGGCTAGAAGAACCGAGGGGAGTTGTGTAAGTATTCATTATTAAACTAATTCAATTGACGTCTAATTAGGTGGTCTGTTAACAACAGACCACCTATTGATTTTGTTAGAATTTTCTTTCTTTATTTTTATTATTATTTATTTTTATTTCTTCCGTACACTTTTTTGTCCACACGTTTACTCGAACTCGACATGGTCAATTTCCTTCAAATTTCTGTCAGTCATCAAGCCCTATGATTTCAAGTCAAATTAACTTTTTCAAGGTCACTAGGTCATCGTGACGTCATCCAGGCGCCATTTTGTAAAAATCAGGTCCTTATCATATCTCAATAACGAGTCATCAAAAATGAACCGTATTTGGTATACATCAACTTCAGGTCAAAGGTCAACTAAAAATGTCAACAAATTCCGCGCGCGCACCTCGACGCGCACGTACGCGTGCATCAAAATTTTATAATGCTCCGATTCGTTTAAAATTAATTTTGCATACGTTTCAGGCCATTTTAAGCATTTTTAAAATTTGCGCGCGCGTAATTATGCGCGCGCGTTTCCGCGCGTATCCGCGCGTCCTGGCATTTTGCAACATAGAATCGCCAAATTTTTTCTGTTATCATATTTATTACATTTTTCCAAGCATTTTGATACCTTATTTACCTTTTTCCGACCAGTAATAACGCAATTAGCGGCTGTCAAAGTTGAACGTACGCGCCGACCTGCGCTATCTGTATCCACAATACATGGGCAAAAACATGCCTATACAAAATTCATTTTAACTCTTCAGAATGGATAGATACCCCCCAATTTCTTTCATATTTAGATAGATTATGAGTTGCAGATATGATTTCATGTCTCATTTGACCCTCAATTAACTCATGACGTCATCATAATGGCCTCCAAACTCAAAATTTTAATTTTCATATTATGACGTCAGCAGATTTCTGGAAAATAGACTGTATCTCTGTAAATATTGATCAATTTTCTTCCAAATTTTGATATGATCTAGCTGAGACAATTTTCTACGAATGCAGTCACCACGATATTTTATTTTGACAATGGCATCGTGGCGTATTTTTGCGATTAAAGGAGGCATGTCAATTTTTCACATTTTGCGTGTATTCTCTATGGGACATGACTTTTTCTCAAAACTGGATTCTACATCCTGTCTTTTGCGAGCAATATCTCCGTCGTTTTAGCTTTGTTTACGCTGAACTTTGAGTATGTTGTAGCTGAGACAATAAGCTATCACAAGTGTGCCCTTTATTTTTCGATCAGATGCCGGGATCATGCTCATATTTCAATTACAAAGTGGGATTTGTGCATTCCATTTTCCGTTTACGTGTAATCTCTATGGGAAATGTTTTGGTATATCGGTAACGCACTTGACTTCCGACCTCGAGGTCCCTGGTTCGAGTCCGGGCGTCTCCAACAATTTTTTTTCTTCACTTTTTTTTCTTTTTGACCATTCACTCTACCATCTCCTTTGAATATTAAAACACGTACAATCGCAAATAATGTAATAAACAACCATATTTACTTTATTATTACCCTATTATCACTAGATCCATTACTTTTTGCGTGTAATCCTTATGGGAGATGACTTTTCTCAAATCTGGATTCTACATTCTTGTCTTTTGCGAGCAATATCGCCGTTATTTCGGCTTGGTTTTTGTTGATTTTTGAGTATGTTGTAGCTGAGACTATATTATCTAAATGTTCTCTCATTTTTTTCAGTCTGATGTCATCGTGGTCTGTTGATGATAATCATCAACATCATCATGATCATCATCATCGTCATCACCATTACTATCAAGATCATCATCATCATCATCATCATGATGATCATCATTGTTTACATGTCTATATAACTTCTCCCTTTCTCAATATAGTAAATATTATAATATAAGACTTGAAGACAGACCACCTAATTCGTCCCCATGACGAATTAAATGTCTAGTTTTTTTTGTTGTTGTGCCTTGTTGTGTGGGATCCACGTCTGATTTTGGCGCTTGTTCAGAAACCTATCCAAAATTTGACCCGTACACGGGTGGCCAACCTTTTAAAGCTCGCGGGCCAAAGCTAACGATTGGCATAACTTGGTGGGCCATAGGTAGTCTCCCCCCCCCCCCCCCCCACCCCCCCCCCCCAAAAAAAAAACACTCGTGCAATACGTGTACACACTTTGCAATTTTGCAAAAACAAACAAGCAAACAACAAAATCAGTGAAGAAAAAATCTCGTTGAACGCGGTGCATGTAAAGGGAAGGGGACTATCCAGTTTACGATTAAGATTCATGAGAAAATACAATGGCGGGAGAAAAGGGCTATAAGTTTCAAGACAAGTAGATCTATGGCATTTCAAACATATTTCTCGATTCACAACATGAATTTGTAATGTAAAAACTGAAATTAACACGGCGAGTGATGTTAATGCCCGGGGGCCCGGGGGGGGGGGGGGGGGGGGGGGATACTCAGAGTTGGTTTGGGTGGGGGGTGCCGCTCAAGCCTCGAAACCCCTACCCATTATTAGGCGTCATTTTTATCGAAAAAAGACACATTTTCCACAGTTTTCGGGTGTTTCTCGGATGTTTTTCGAGTATTGCATGGTAAACGCCCGAAACGCCTAATGCGTGATACTTGGTAGCTCTGCGGCATGCACTTGTATTGTGCAGCGGTTTGCTGTGAAACCTGTGAAAAAGTGTATACCTGTACTAATATCAATGTTTTCCGAAAAATACTCAAAAAATAACAAGAAAATTTAAAAGAAACAGGTAATATTTGTATTTGTATTTGTATTTATTAACATTTATTTCCTTCTCAACAGTACAATATGAAACACAATGTATATTATACATGATATATGTAACAATTATTTCAACATAAAGTACATGTATACAGTAAATAATTCAGATACGGAAGGAGGCGAAAACCCGGAAAGCATAGCTTGAGTTGGGAACGCCCATAATAAATTAACACAGTTACCGAAAGAACATCATAGATATTATTATGAAAATTACATTTTATATAACAGAAAGTTGATAGGAAAGAATAAAAATAGTAAATGGGACAGAGAGAAGAAAAAAACAAAAACGAGGAGAGAATTAAGTATAGGAAGGCATGTTCACTTATAAAGAGAAAGTTACCTCAATTGGGCTGTGCATGTGTCTGTGATTACATAATAAAATAACGAAGTACTACAATTTTAAAATAGACAGCGGGTACATATCATTACAAACAAGCAAGATCATCAAACAAACAACAGCTTTATCCGACAGCATTGTCCTGGGAATATACATATGGTAATAGCAACAGCTGAGGCATACATGTACGTAAGCGATCAAAATACAAACATACAAAACATGTCATTGAATTCCACAAGAGGTCATTTCACACATAAATACAAGAGAGGGTATCAATATCGAGCAATTAAATACATTTTTGCCTTACGGGAAAAAGTCTGCAAGGAGAGCGATTTTTGTAGAATAGATGGTAAGGTGTTCCAAAATTTTGGCCCAGAGTATCTTATGTCAAATTGAAATCTTCGGGTTCTATGTTTAGGGAGATGAATGTTGGCTGCGCTTCTCGTATTATACGTATGGGTTTCCGAGTTGCATTGAAAATTGATAAAATCACTAAATTGTTATGGGAAGATGTTATTCATGCTTTTATACATGAAAATACCCTGTTGGTGCAAGTTGATATCACTGAATCTCAAGAAAATAATTTGTTTAAAGATGGGACCAGTATGGGAACGATAGTGCATTCCGGATATTATACGAATAATCTTCTTCTGCAATATTGTAAGCTTTTGTATTTTGTACTTGCAGGAATTCGCCCAAACAAGATTACAGTAAGAAAAATATGGAAGTATAAGAGCACAATATAACATACGTAGAATGTGATTGGGCAAGAGATATTTGAGTCTGGATATAATGCCAATGTTTTTGGACACCTTACTTTCAACTTCGTGAATATGGTATTTCCAAGACAAGGAACTATCTAAATAAACGCCAAGAAATTTGACTTTATCTACCCTTGGCAATATGACATTATCAAGAACAATATTGAAATCATTTAAATCTGCATTCTTTCCATTGTGAAAAATCATATAATTACATTTCTTTACATTTACAGATAATTTATTACATTTGAACCATTCACATATATATGCAATACCTGCATTTACTGTATCCATAAGAGACTTCAAGTTTGAATTTCTGTGAAATATGTTTGTGTCGTCTGCATATAGTATAAAAGACAATTCATTAGCAGATTTATAAATATCATTCACATATAATATAAATAACAATGGCCCAATCAGGCTTCCCTGTGGAATTCCGCATGTTATTGTCCTAAACTCCGACATAGAAGATTGATATTTGGTACATTGTAATCGATTGTTAAGATAGCTGGTGAACCATTTAAGAGCTACACCACGTATTCCATAACGATATAGTTTAGATAGTAAAATATTGTGATTAATTGTGTCAAATGCCTTAGACAAATCTATAAAAACTCCAATTGCAAATTCATTTGCCTCAAAGGCGTCTATGACTTTACTAGAAAGACTGGTAAGAGCCATACATGTTGAATAATCCCTACGGAAACCATATTGATGTTTACTGAGAATAGAATGTTTGTCAAGAAATTCAATAGTTCTTTTATAAACAATGCGCTCGAATATTTTAGAGAAGACTGACAGTACAGAAATGGGCCTACATGTATAGTTTGTAAATTCACGCTTGTCACCAGATTTAAACACTGGTGTTACTTTAGCTTTCTTTAGCTCATCTGGAAAAATTCCGTTTAATAATGAAAGGTTGAATATATGGCATAGGGGTCTACAAATGTACATAATGACCTGTTTAATAACTCTTGGACTGTATTCGTCCAAACCTGCAGCTTTATTGTTTCCAAAAGTACTAACAATGTTACAAATTTCGTTTTCCCTAGTACGATATAAATACAAAAAGTCAGCAGGTGGATCATTCATATACTGTAAGTAATTCGTTTGGGTACCTGGGATTTTATTTGCTAAAGATGGACCAATGCTTGTAAAGAAGTCATTAAAGGAGTTCGAAATAATGTCCGGTTCTGTAGCGATGTCCCCGTTATAATTAAATACAGAATTCTCAGCTGGCTTACTTTTGTTAAGTAGTGAATTGATAGTTTGCCATGTACGATTTACATTAGATTTATTAAGTAAAAATTTGTCATGGAAATACTGAGATTTTGCTTTACGAATTAATCCTGTGAGTAGGTTACGATAGTTTTTATACACATAAGCATTTTGGTCTGATGGATTACGTAAATACATTTTGTATAATTTATTCTTATGTCGGATCGACTGTAACAGTCCATTCGTCATCCAACATTTTAATTTCTTGTTTTTGTTTTTGTCTAATACAATTGGAAAATGCTTATCATACAATGCACGAAATTTATTTTGAAAAATATTATAACTATCGTTTGGATCTTCTGCAGCATATACATCCCTCCAGTTGACTTCGTGCAAATTCCTAATTAAGGCTTCAATATTTCTCTGATTTATAATTCTGTGACCTAGGTTTACTTTCGATGATTTGACATTAGCAACATTTAACTTTGAAATGGTAAAGACAGGCAAATGATCGGATACATCACAATATAATAGACCAGTATCATGACATGAAAGTAAGTTATTTGTAAGTATATTATCTATTAAAGTGGCAGATGACTTCGTAATTCGTGTAGGTTTGTCGATTAAGGGGTAGCATGAGTTACTGAATACTATATCAATAAAGTTTTTTACCGAGTTGTTTTTATCATGTTGTAATAAATCAATATTAAAATCACCCATTACATAACACATTTTCTTGTCGCTAGTTATTTTGTTGAACACAATGTCCAGTGCTTCAGAAAAAATATCGATCTGAATATTTGGGGGTTTGTATACCACACCAACTATAATATTCTTTCTCTTTTCTTGAACTATTTCTATAAAAATGGAGTCACAAATTTCTGAATCAAGCGTCAGGTCATCTCTTAGGAAATAATTATGCGAGACCGCTATATACATTCCAACACCCCCGCCACGACCATGGTTTCTGTTCTTACAGATAAAAGTATATTCATCGATATTTATTGAAAGACTAGCGTCTCTTAACCAGGTCTCCGAGATGCCAATTTCATCAAACTGGAAATTTAAAATACTCAAGAAATGTTTTAAGGAATCACAATTTTTTAAAATACTCCTAACATTGAAATGTATATTCGAAAAGGTTACATTATTTTTGGTTATCGCAAATTTGTTCACAAAATCTACCACTTCATAGTAATTTGAAGTGGACGTATCGTAGTTTGCAAAATAATTGTTGTCAGGGTCGATATCTGCATTGTTATTGTGCCTCTCACTTTCAAGTACAATTGGATTAAATCTGAGATTTAAATTGGTATTTTCGAAGGGAGCGTGCCGATCTGAAATAATTGATTCCAAATCGTCTATATGATGAAAAGGGAACAGGTGAGAATAGCAGTTTACACACATGAGCAAGTTCTCATTCCATGAGTTATGTACAACATTACAATGGCATGATTGACAATAAAAGGTTTGATTACGTAATAGGACAGTGTTGTCGCTAGGCATTGAATTACTCGCCATGCAAATTCAGGATTGACAACAAATATCGTGTACATGATTTTACTTGAATGATATGCATGCTGTCTAAAGATACGATATAGTACATGTATAATGTTAGATGACAATTATGGCAATTATAGACACAAAATATTAAAACACTCCATGCACTCTGAAGAAAGACAGCTAAAGAGTTTGTGATAGAATTTTCAAGAAATATAGTCACGCTAAAGAAGGAAAAAGGGGGGAAATCTAAAAAGAAATAAGACATAAACAGGTGTGGACACAGACTGTACTGTGTGCACACAGGCGAGAGAGGGAGGGGAAAAACACACAACAGTGCTAGAGTAGGTGTAGGTACCTCTCCGTACAAAAAAACAACATTAATTGCAACAGTATCCTCGTCGTATACGTGTACATTAAAAAAAAAAAAAAAACAAGATAAGGAAGGAACTGCAATACTTCTCAAGACTAGTCAATGTACAGATATAGTATGTAGTCATTGCTGAAGTAGAGAATAATGTGACATGTACAATTTGGTACACAGAGACATGAAAAATATGCAATGATATCTACAAATCACAGTCTTATGAGCTGTAATGAAAGAATAAATGAAAAATATGCAATATGCAATGATATCTACAAATCACAGTCTCATGAACTGTAATAAAAGAATACATTATTAGTCGTTCATTATCATTACAATGTACAGATATAGTATGTAGTCATTGCTCAAGTAGACAAAAATGTGAGTTGTACAATTTGGTACACAGACACATTTTTTTTTTTTTTTTGCTTCTTCTCATGAACAAACAAAATACAACATATTCATGTAAGTCACTGTCTCATGAGTATACAACATGTTCATGGGATCAGTGTCTTCTAGAAAGTACAAAATGTAAAATTGTCTCATTAAATGGAGTTCATCCATTGTACATGAAAATTACATGAAAGGTTTTGTCTCATGAATATTCCAAATGTTCATGAAAATCACTGCCTCATGAAAAGTACAAAATGCAAAAGATATGAAAAAAGTACAGGAAAGTTCATCATGAGAACTTCTGTCTCGTGAATATACAAAAAACATGTTCATGAGATCAGTGTCTCCTAGAAAATACAAAATGCAAAAGATTGTCTCATTAAAAGGAGTTCATCAGTTGTACATGAAAATTTCATGAAAGAATTACTTGAAAGGTTTTGTCTCATGAATATTCCAAATGTTCATGAAAATCACTGCCTCATGGAAAGTACAAAATGTAGAAGATATGAAAAATGAACAGGAAAGTTCATCATGAGAAATTCTGTCTCATGAGTATACAAAATGTGCATGAGATCACTGTCTCCTAGAGAGTACAAAATGTAGAAATGTACAGATGGCTCATGGTGTTCAGCGACTTGAACATTAGCTGACTTATAACGAGTATGCGAAAATTTCTGGAGGAATAGGCATATTTACTCTCTTGATTTCTCCTTTAGGCATCAGATGTAAAGTCGAACGGGGTTCCATTCATATGGCGCCATTTTCCCGCTGAGAACTTTAGCTTCGTCCCCTGTTGATAATGACGACTTACTTCTTGAGCATGCCTTCGCTTTTCTGTGAGATCATCTTTAGTGAGGTCATCGATCATGAAGTAGTTTTCGTTGGCTAGAGATGCTCGTGTGGACTTCATAACGGTAACTTTGTCGCGAAATGATAAGAACTTAAAGAGGATGTGTCGTGGACGATCAGCATTGGGCTTACCATCTCGGTGAGCTCTCTCGATCAATGGGGTTATTCCAAATTTATCACTCATGACATTCTGAACAATTTGGATGCAATCTTCGACTGTATTTTCCGGTTTTCCAACAAGGCGCACGTTGTTTCGGCGAGAGAAGCGTTCTGCTTTGTTAATCCCAGCTTTCTGCTCAGCCGATTCTCGGAGAAGCGAAGTCATCTGTGTGTCGAGTGTGGAGATCTTCTTCTCAAGTGCAGCGTTCTTTTCCTGGAGTTCGTTCACTCTTTGGGACTCGAATTCGATTGCCGCCCCCAGGTCTCGTTCGACCCTCTTTACGTTTTCGACTAGAGAGTCAACAGCTTTTGTAATCATTGTTTCAAATTTTTCAGTCATTTTAATAAAGTATCGATCTATGTGTGCAATGCGTTCAGGGCTGGGGTCAGAGGTTGCCGAGCGGCTCGCAGAGTCCGACATAGCGCCAGCAGCTGCGGCGAGCAAGCTTTGCGGTGGTGATGTCACGTGACCCACGTCAAGCCCATCGGTTGACGTGGCAGGAGAGGAGTAAAAATGGTCTAAACTTACATCTTCCTCCTGCATTTCCAGGTGTCCTTTGGCCCTTCTTGCGAGTCTTGTCCTTTGAGAGTTCATCGTCGGTCGATTGCAAGTTATATAGTCCGTTTACAGCGCATATAGCGAGGAAAGTTAAAAAAAAAACGGAGAGGCAAGAAACCTACGTCCTACTCGTATGCATGTCGAAGATGTGAGATGTTAATAAACATAACAACTTTTAACTTTCAACTTTTAACTCCAATAAAAAAGAATACAGAACTATTTGAGGGTCGCTAAAAAAACTTGATGTCATTGCAACTCTTTGTCCTTGTGTGTCGTAGGAGACATACTTTAAGAATATGTCTAGCATACTGTCCATTGATTTTTCTTTTTGTTATAATAAACTGATACGAGATGAAAATGTTGGGAATATTGGTATCAAGTGATTATTCATTTTATCGTAAACAAAATAAAAGCTAATGTAAGTATGTTGTATAGGACACATTTCATGCCATTTTCCATTGAAACAATTATTATATTCTTGACACACTCCAGGTTTGACGAGACTCATTTTGGTCTGTTCACAAGCTTCTATCTCAAGGGGATTTTCTTCTTTGATGTGCACCCGCCCCTAGGCAAGCTGCTCATAGCCTCAGTGGGCTACTTGGCGGGCTTTCAAGGAGACTTTTCTTTTGAAAAGATTGGTCAAGGTAACGTATTTGCCGGCGATAAGGCCGCAGCGCCGCATAGTCCGCACCCCAAAATTTCATATTTTAAAGAGGAAAAAAAAAAAACCGGACCAAACAAAATAATCACAATTTTCTTGGTATGTAGCCTACTAGCCTAGGGCTTATATTCTCGAAAGGCACCTAACTAACCTCGGCAAAAAAAGTGGACACACACTAATATTACCAAAATTGCCCCTGACCGAATTCACCAAAAGTGACCGTAATGATGACATAATCAGGACCTGCAAGCCATTTTACCTCACATCGCCCTATGAGACAGTTGTACATATGAATATACATTTCATACATTTAATTGCCTGCCTAAATATTACTATATTACCTGTATTCAAGAAATAGATTTTGTGCAAGGTTTGTGGTCACACTATGTATTCTTTTGACAAGTTTAGGTGGCCTTGAAAATGAGGAATATCTAAGAATGCGGTGGACTGCTTTTGACTCGACATGTTGATATGAGTAAGGGTCTTCGGCACCTTTTCAGGAAGGTCTAGGGCACCTACTGCACATAAAACTAATTACGTATGGTGGTAATCCTAAAGGACATAATCCGCCTTTCAACAGTTTATTTTTTGTTCTCAATTCTAGAATACCCATGCGAAGTTCCGATCTGGCACTTGCGCTTCCTACCAGCCCTCTGTGGGTCTCTGCTTACCCCTCTCACATTCTACATCTTGGAAGGCATGGGATTCAGCCAGTGGACAGCAGCTGTAGGAGCTTTCCTTGTTGTGTGTGGTGAGTCAAGCAAGCTCTTACACATCATGGCCATGTAAAGTACGCACTTCCCCCCCCCCCCCAACTCAGTGCTATTTAGGGTACGTGTATGCGTGTTCTCTCCCATTGAATGCACCCCCACCCCCCTAAGTCTGGTGTGTAAAGTCAATACGGGCCGATCTTGTTGCGTGAAAAGTACCCCTTTACCAGATATTTTGGGAACACGAATGCGGTCCCTCCGACCCCGGATTGGGGGGTCGGGAAAATACGCTCTAAAGCCTCATTCAGAAACGATGTGATAAATAACAGCGGGTTCTTATGAAGTGCAAATAAGTGGCAACTGTGTGCAACAAAGTTTCTACGTGTAGACACTTACATGTAGCTCTGTGTATAAATGTGAAGCTTGTTATACATCGTACATGAAATTTTAAAAACCATGGTGGTTTGATGCGGTATATCTAAACAGAGCTATAAGGAGACAAAAAATATAGTTTTTATAGGCAGGTGTTCTTTATTTACAGGATACTTTACTAATAAAGGTTTCAATGAGAACCACTGTTCAAGGGAAACGATGTGGCCTTTTTATGCTGATAATTGCTGAAGCAGGCATCACAGTATGTTACCGGGGGTACTTCAAAATTTATGAACCTGTTTTGATTTGAAGAAGAAATGAAAGCTTTTCTCTTTGAATAAAATATCAAAATTTTTGGGTAGTTTAAATTGCCTACAGCTCTGAAAGAGTTTTAGGTGTACATGTTGTAGCTTTTGATGCCTCTGCTCACTGAAGGCATTTTGTTTTACATTGTCCGTCCCTCCCAATTTCTTGTTTTTTCGCGATATCTCAAGAACCACTTAATAATATGTAGCATGGAATGAAGTTCACCCTGATAATTAGCTGGTATTAATAAAAGCAGGAAAAAAATTTGCGGAAGGCATCTTTTATTTTGAAATCCCTTTTTATTATGTTTGGTTTTCATGCGTGTCATCATATACTTTGAGAAACCTGCATATGAGTGTACTAAAGCATTCTTGTACAGCATGTGTACATGTTCAAAAGTGGCATACAATGTACCTTGTACCAAAAGTAACATTTTTTTCTTCTTGTCCTCGTATGTATAGATAATTCTTTGTTGACTCAGTCTCGATTCATCTTGTTGGATACCATATTGCTGTGTTTCATCCTACTGGCTTTTCTAGCTCTTCTCAGATTCAGACAAGTACAGGACAAGTAAGCACAGACGTCTTGCAAAGTTTATCATTGGTCCAAATTGTCGCACTACCCAGGAAAAGAGTGAGGGTGTGGCGGGGGGGGGGGGGGGGGGATTTGCACTTTGTATATTTTTTTTCTTGAATGCTATACCGTGGTATGAGCACCAAGTGTGTTATCTACTGGCAAGAACCCTGCTCTTGATTTAAGTTTCATTTCTGAAATCATCCAAGGATTTATGATTCATACTCTGACGACCAGTGCTATGCGGTCAATATCCCATACAAATTGAATTGATTATTGTTATCCCTTGTCCAAACACTCTATCTTTATTACCCTAAAACTTAACCAAAACTCCAAATACTGTACAACCCTATTTGTAGCTCTAACCCTTTAGCTTTGCTGAAATCAAGCTTGGGAAGATTACCTTATTACATGTAGTTATGAGCAGTGGATGCATAGAATGAGGGTATTTCCATGCTCTACACTGTTATTAATTTAAAAGCTTTCTTATATGTTTGTTTGTTTATTTGTTTTTCCAGGCCATTTAGTATTCAGTGGTGGACATGGCTAACATGCTTGGGAGTCTTCCTCTCATGTACTATAAGGTATTACATAAAATTATGTGTCTTATTGTAGTGAATTTATTGATTCCTTTGTTTACTTCTTAAAGCCCCTCTTAAGTGTTGGTAGCCATAAATTCGCCTACAAATTTGATGGCAAAATTTCACTTAAATTGTATCATAATGTGAAAGAGGATGTCATTTATAAAGACACACTTCTGCAAAGATTTCATCCTCAAAAATGTGTTTGAAGAAAAATCGATAACAGAATACATGATTTGGGTTTTCTGTTGTACGGTACGCAGAAAACCTAACTTTTGTATTCTTTCATCAATATTCAACTTCAAAGACATTTGTTTTGAAAATCCTTGGAGAAATGTGTCTTTAAATAACATCCTCTTTAAAATATGATACAATTTAAGTGAAATTTTGCCAACAATTTGTTTGGGCTCCCAACCCTTTAGAAGGTCTTTAATTATTATATGCATTAGTAGTATTTCTACTGATAGTACTTACAGGCAATTCAGAGCTTTACGAACTTCAAAGTTGAACTTAAGAGGTACCTAACACTTTCGACTCAAGAAATTGGTCTCAGGGCCCGACCTGTTTTAGCCCTTCAGGCCCTAGCTTAAAAGAAAACCATGATGACTCTGGGCCTGGTAATCACTGGTTTATTGTATATGTACATGTAATGAATGCACATAATCAGGTGGGCTGTATCTAATACAGACCACCTTATAATTTTGTTAAAATCGCCTTTATTTATTTATTTATTTTTCTTATTTCCACCCACTTTTTTGCTAGCAAGATAACTTTATAATGGTTCAATCAAATGCTTTGATATTTGGCACACATATGTATAGGCATATGGACAAAACACGGTAAAGTTTTCAACCTTGACCTTGACTGATGACGTCATCTAGGCGCCATTTTGTGAAATTTTCGGAAAATCAATTCATGATCATATCTTCATAACCAAAAGGTATTTCTCATTCATATTTATCATGATCAAGGTCAATATCAGTCCGGTTAATTTCAGGTCAAAATACGCGCGCGTGCGCGTACGTCCGCGCGCAAATTTTTTAAATGTTCAAAATCGTCTCAAATTTATTTTGCATACGTTTCAGGTCATTTTAAGCATTTTATAAAAAATCGCGCACATGCGCATGCGCGCGCGTTTTCGCCGTAACACCATAACAAAACATAGAATCGCCATTTTTGTCTCGCCTGCGTAGCAAAAAGCGAGACATAGGCGCCGCTTTTCCGGTGACGGCGACGGCGACGGCGACAGCGTCAACATCAAAAACTTAACCTAAGGTTAAGTTTTTGAATTTTTGATATAATTTTTAAAGTATAGGTTCTTAGTCAATGAAACTTGGACTATAGGGTAATCAAGTATCCCCAATCATGTGAGTAGAATTTCAGATCACAAAGTCAAGGTCAAAGGTCATTTCAGGTCAACAGACTTGGACTATGTTGTAGCATCATCATCGAAAACTTAACCTAAGGTTAAGTTTTTGAATTTTTGATATAATTTTTAAAGTATAAGTTCTGAGTCAATGAAACTTGGACTATAGGGTAATCAAGTATCCCCAATCATGTGAGTAGAATTTCAGATCACAAAGTCAAGGTCAAAGGTTATTTCAGGTCAACAGACTTGGACTATGTTGTGGCATCATCATCAAGATTTTCAAAATGCTTCTTCTTTGTTTTTTTCAACCGATTTTGATTCTGATTGTTTCATATGATAGGGCTAGGAGGGGGATTTAAAAGTTCTACACAGAATCGTAAAATTCATTATCTATGCTAATTTATGCAAATTTATTTGAAATCACAAAAAATGCTTCTCCTTCATTTCTCGACTGATTTTGATTTGGTTTGCTTTATCTGGTAGAGCTAACTTTGGTACACTAAACTTCTACACCGAAATTTTGAAATTGTTCTCCATTAATTAATAATGGTAATTTATGCAAATTTATTCCAAAAATAACAAAAATTGCTTCTTCTCCCTCATTTCTTGACCGATTTTGATTTGGTTTGCCTTCTCTGGTAGAGCTAAATTTGGAACACTAAAGTTCTACACAGAATTTTGAGATTTTGCTCCATTGATTATTTATGGTACTTTATGCAAATGAAATGAAATTATGTCCCTTCCAGGGCATCAAATTTTTATTTTTTGACCAGTCCAAAAGTGTACCACGATATTTGTTGTTGCGAGATGCGGATGAGCACTACGTCATTGACGTTCTGGTTTATCATATTGAATTGCGTTATGCAGGCGAGACCGCCGAGAGCGTTTCCCTTGTTTTTTCTTTCATGATATTTCTCATATTTTTTCGAGGAATTTGATACCATGTTTATCTCTTTATGACCATTAATAATAAGATGAGCGTCAATTCAAGATAAATGTCCGTGCGCGCGAGCTCTTTTAATACATAGCATATATGGGCAAAAACATGCCTATACAAAATCCATTATAGCTCTTTGGAATGAACCGTGATCTTCAATTTTTTTTCATATTTACATGTAGATAGAGTATGAGTCGGAGATGTATCGTGACATCATCATAATGGCCTTGGAACTCAAAATACGAATTTGCATATTATGAAGTCAGCATATTTATGTAAAATTGATTGTTTCTCTGTAAATATTGATCGATTTTCTTCCAAATTTCGATATGTTATAGCCAAGACAATTCTCTACAAGCTCAGTCACCACCATTTTTCATTTTTGATCACGTGATCATAGTGAAAATTACGATTAAAGGGCACATATCAGAAATTTCTTAAGTTGCGTGTTATGCCTATGGAAGGTGAATTTCGTTCACATCATTAATCTACATGACATTGTTTTTTAGCAGTATCTCGCTTATTTTTGCTCTATTTTGTATCAAATTTTAGTTGACCAGCCCACCTATACTTGTTCCAAACAAGTATTATATGTCTAGTTTCTACATGTTTTCTCTTTCAGTGTGAAGTATTCTGGTTTGTTTACATCAGTTGTCATCCTGGGTGTTATTACAGCTGATTACTGGACTATGGTTGGTGACAGAGGCGTCTCAAATGTAAGCAATAACCCTTTAAATACTACAGGCCACAGCACACCTTACGACCTGCTTCAACTGGATACTGGAAGAAATCGCTATAAAATTTATAGAGATAGACAGTCAGAAACCTGTAAATTGTAACTTACAGAGGTCCTAATTGATCATATGAACGTGACTAGCAAGAGTCTTCTGCTACTTTGTATTTCAATGTGTACCAACACCTAAAAACATAACTTGTGTTTAGCAGAAACGTATAAACTCAACTTCAATACCTGGCATTCCGTTTGTGACACTAGGCCTTTAATCACTTGCCAAATTTGTTCCTCTGAAATTAATTCCCGTACAAAGTCTAGGGATCGTGTGTAATGTCTATGGAGAATGATTTTGCTTCATTTTACAGTCAGATCCTAAGAATTGCAATGACCTTAGTTGACCCGGGGTCAATCGTATTGGAAATGCACATTTCTTAAGTATCCAATGGGTTTCTGAAGTGGCTTTATGTTCATGTATGTATATTTATACACAAATGAATGTGTCATTCACCCTAGAATACTCCTCTGTATTCATAGATCTATGGCAAACTTTGAATTAGCTCATCTGATTGATGCACTTAATATATTCAGCATCATTACCCCTGAATCATATCTGGGAAACCCATGACAGTAGACTGGGGAGAAAATGGCTATACATGCAGGTTAGCTGTGATAATATTAGGGATAGAGAGATTTCAATTTAGTTCTAGTTTAAAATTAACTTGTCATAGATGAGAGAAACACCACCTGCAGCTTACTTGGTAGCATGCATGTGTTACATAATCAAGGCAGTATGTAAATACATTTATTTTTGTTCAGTCCCACCTATTCAAAGAGATGTTAGCAAGAGCAGTACTACTCATCATTGTACCTGTGGTGCTATACCTATCCTTCTTCTACATCCACCTGACTGTGTTGTATCGGAGTGGTCCTCATGATGGACGGATGTCCAGTGCATTCCAAGCCTCCTTGGAAGGAGGCCTAGCAAAGGTCACTCAGGGTCAACCAAAGAACATAGCTTATGGTTCACAGGTAACTTCATAACTGGTTTGTATTTTCTTTTCTTATCCTTCTTTACCTTGTTCTTTTTCTCCTCATTCTCCTCCTTCTCTTCCTCCTCCTTATCTTCTTCTTCTTCTTCTTCTTCTTAATGTCCTTCCTCTCTTTTCTTCATTCTCTTCTCCATTTCTGTTCCTTTCATTCTCCTTCTGTGCCATCTCCTCTTTCCTTTTTTTCTTATTTCTCCTCCATTTGCTCTTCCTTATCCATACCCTCCTTCTTCTTCTTCTTCTTCTTCTTCTTCTTCTTCTTCTTCTTCTTCCTCTTCCTCTTCCTCTTCTTCTTCTTCTCCTTCTTCTTCTTCTTCTTCTTCTTCTTCTTCTTCTTCTACTTCTCCTTCTTCTTCTTCTTCTTCTTCTTCTTCTTCTTCTTCTTCTTCTTCTTCTTCTTCTTCTTCATAATCATGCATGCCTCAGTCACACTTGTTGGTTCTGGTGTGAGGAATGATTTCTAGAGATAATGTTTTAAGTTCTAACCATTTCCTCCTACTATAAATACTATAAAGTTTGAATAGCACATGCAGTTGTGATATCAGCTATTCAAATTCAGTTACTATTTTCATTATTCATGAATATTGCTCTCTGATCAACAGATCACTCTCCGGCATACACACAGCACTGTTTGCTGGCTCCACTCTCATCCCCACCTTTATCCATTGAGATACTCGGAAAGAAGGGGGAGCAGCATACAGCAGCAGGTCACGTGCTATACATTCAAGGTAATAATAATAATAATATGTTCATTTATATAGCGCTCTTACACAATTGGTTTCACAGTGCTTTACATGGTATAAAGGTTAGACAATTAGTGAAATAAATAAGTCTTCAAGTGCTTCTTAAGGGTGTGTAGTGTGGGTGCTGTAGGGATGTTCCTTGGCATGGTTGTAGAGGAGGGGTGCATGTGATTGAAAAGCAGAGTGAGGAAGAGGTAGGAAGATAATAATCCAGTCTAGAGATACAATCTACATGCACACATGAGCAGACAAAGATTATGTGATCCCACATGTAAAACAGAAAAATGCCAGAATCATGCTTGTGAAAGTGACTCGACCTTCACTAACTTTTTTTTCATGAGGGGCCTCACAATGACATTTTTAGGATCTTTGATAAAAGCATGAGACACATTTTACAGTGCCGCCCACATAAAAGTTGATAGCGCAATATCCCGTGGGTGGCTGCTTGAGATTTTCGGCGCGCAAACTTGTATCATTAGATGTATAGCTCCAACTGCAGCAAATATTGCATTTTTTAAACTGGTAAATGAATGACAACTGCATGCAAGAAAGGACTTGAACATTTTCACAGAACTCTGTGTTATAAGTGTGAAAATGTAAAGCATAGTATACAAATGATGCATGCGCATGAGTTCATTATACGATCTATCCGCTCAGTAAATGAATCACACGTGACCGCGCATGACCAATCATTTGATTAGGATCTGGGAGTGAGTTGTATAATACACGTTATGTTGTAAAAAAGCTGACACGGTTTTTACCGCGTCGTATCCGAATGAGCCTTTGATGTAGAGTGTATTAATATAACGTTTATTTTGTAGGATGTTAATAATTGGTGGATAGTGAAAGACCCTGAGGAAGAAGAATTTGCGACGGAGAATCCTCAGAGACCCGTCAAAGATGGCGACATCATCCAGTTGATTCACGGGACCTCGGGTCGGCGACTAAACAGGTATGTGTACATGTATTTCCACAACAGACTTTTAGGTTGATCAGTTCTGTGCACACTGGGCCATTTCAATACACCGGGATGCCATCTAAATTGGAAAATCTAGAAAATTGTGGTACTGTTGACAACTTTAAGACGTGACTTAAAACATTTCTTTTCAAAAATACTTTCCGATGTTAACAAGTTGAGTATGTTGAGCATACCTTACTCTTCTTATGTTACGCTATCCACCTTTCCTTCTTACTCTTTCTTACAGCGCATAGAGACATATTGTGATATATGCGCTATATAAGTATGGTATATTATTATTATTATTGTTCAGTTCAATAGAACTTATGCTGCTGCCACCAGTGAACAATAGGCCCTTAGTAGGAATAGAGATGGATGCGCTTGCATACATAAGATGAGCATTCTGTCCAATTCATTGGTTTGTGTAGATTTCTATGCCACTGGTCTGCTGAAACCCTGTTTTTGGAAACTAGATTTATGATATGCAACATAAAATGAGCAATTAGAGCAGTAAAATAATCATTGATTCAACTCTGTGATGCCAATCTAGATACTTTTTAACATATTTTCTGTAAAATGGTTCCTACTCATGAACAAAAATGTGTTGAAACATTCCTGTGCTTTTTGCTCTTTCTGTTAATGCAGTATGTGTAAATCATAATATTTTTTATTAAAAGATTATCTGTTAATACAAAATATTATGATTTACACTGAAAGAGGAATCTGAATTACTGAGGAATGATGAATGTTATCTTGTGTCTTTATGTTACAGTCATGATGTAGGTGCTCCAATGTCACCTCAATTCATGGAGGTATCATGTTACATTGATTATAACATCTCCTTTCCTGCTCAAGACTTATGGAGAGTGGTAAGAGTTTTTTTTTTTCTTTCATATTTTAAAGATACAATATCCCTTTTGCAGCCAACATCAAATTCTGTAGATCTTTACAGGAATTATGAATATGTCATGTACATGTCCTATCTGTGCAATTTAAACGTTAGCAGTGTCCTAATATTCAAATTATTCAAGGAAACCCTTTTACTTGCTTAGACTCCACTTTCAGACACTATTGAGTGACTGACTGGCTTTTTTCTCCTCCTTTGGTAATAAATTGAGCGTTAAGGGGGACATGAGCATTTGTCTACATCAATAACCCACTTCTTGTAATGACCAAAATTAAACTGATTGAATCTTTGCGCAGCATAAAACGTACGACCATTCAGTACAATGGTCTGAAAATTAGACTATTACTTACTGGCTCTGTAGCTCTGAAGTCGATTCGTCAACTAATAGTCGTTATTTTCCCACTTCTTAATTAGTATTATCTTTCAAATGCCGTTGGAATTTAACCTTTTCATTTTGTTGGCCTGCAAATGAGACATAATACCTTTAAAGATAAACTTGAGTTCTGGTAAAAAAAAGAAAATGAATTCTCCCAGAATCAAACTTACACTGAATGTTCAAGATTACAAATAAATGTCACTTGCCAAACAATTAATTTTGGTAGAAAATGTATACTGGCTGAGTAATGAGCATAGAATGATAAGGAAATCAAGGTACATGTAAGTAGGCCCAACACCATTTGTGTAGTCCCATATTGATCTTTCTGTGTACAGTGTTTGTTACTTTACCAAGACTGCATGGGCCAAAATTATTATGATTTTGATGACTCCAGAACCTTGCAGTACACACCAATACTTAAATGCCACATGATCAACTTTTTCTGATCCATTCCACACCTTTTCTTTCACCATGCAATTGCATGACCAGAACTCAACTTTATCTTTAAGGTTTGGAATTTAATAACTCAGCATTCATCAACAGCAAATATTGCATTTTCACGAAATAATATCTGCCAGGTACCTATTGAACATCTGGGTCAAGAGAGACAACAGTAGATACAAAACATTTTCTATGGATATATGCACCAAGCTGAGAATAAAATATTATCAAAGGGTACATTTTGACTAAAGAGAAAATGTTGTGGGGTATTTTTGTTGTGTGTGATTTTGTAGGAGTTTTTTTTTTGTTTTTTTTTTTTTTGTTTTTGGGGGGGGGGGGGGGGTAATCCATAGGAAATAGTGAACAAGGATATCGAGTGTGATGTATGTGAAGCAATGCATATTCATTTTCAGTCTCTTGAAAGAGTATCGTAGGCAAGATTTCTATGAGAATACTTTCTATATATTTTGAATACAGCTTTCATACAGTCAAGTTTTTTCTTTTTTCTGTACAGGAAATAGTGAACAAGGATGTCCAAGGTAATGTATGGAAAGCCATCCATTCACACATCAGATTGGTTCATGTCAATACATCACAAGCTATGAAGGTAATCATCAAATAGTTTAATACTGAATAGAGTATTTGATGATAATAATAGTATTGAGATTAATCAATTTTAAACCCGATCTTCAGTACAAGTGCAAGTTTCAGGTTCAGTTCCTTACCGTAATAATAAAACAAGTTCATAAACGGGTGGGGATGGGTCAGCAGCTTTAAGTCTAGGTTTCTTGCATACATTGTTTGTCATACAGCTACCTAGTCAACAGCTCCCAGATTGGGGCTTCTACCAGTATGAGGTTGCTAGGGATCGCATCATTTCTCTAAATTCTGATATCTTGGGTACCGGAAGTAACGTTTTTTTGTTAATATTCATGACTGTGATTCTCCTATAGATGACCGGTCAAAAGCTCCCAGATTGGGGTTTCTACCAGCATGAAGTTGCTACGGATCGTATCATCCCTCAAAATTCTGATTTTTGTGTACCGGAAGTAATGGTTTTTTTATATTCATGACTGTGATTCTCCTCTAGGTGACTGGTCAACAGCTCCCAGATTGGGGTTTCTACCAGCATGAAGTTGCTACGGATCGTGTCATTAATCAAGACTCCAACATCTGGAATGTGGAGGAAAATAAACATTCCAGTGGTAGGTTAAATGTCCTCCAATTACCACTCTTTCTTTGGGACGAGGGGAGGGGGGGGGGGGGGGGGGGGGGCACTACCAGCCCTGTGCCCCTTTTCTTTAAATTGCAAGTGCCATACCTTAGTACACAAGTCCAAGATTCCCCCACCCCTTCTTTTTGTTTGTTTTGATAACTTTTTTTCCACTTGTCAGAGAATGTTGGATTAAAAAATAAGGCAGAATGAATAATCCCAACAACTTTTTTATCCTTTTTGTCTCAATTGTCGGTAAAGTTTAGGAATACTGTGCCCCCTCTGCCACTGTTCTACTTTGTTAGTGTTTGATGATATTGTTTTGTATTGAATATGCCATAGCAAGACTTAATTAGTAGTATAGTTTCTTGGGAATGCAATGGATTTATATCCACCCGGTGGGGGGTGGGGGGGGGGGGGGATTGCTTACAGTCAGTACTTTTACAATCTGATTTCATGACTAAATCTCAAATTTAAATTTAATTGTGATAACATTGATATTTGCAGACAAAGAAGATGACTTCTGGGACGATACAAAGGAGCTAAGTTTCTTCAGTAAATTCTGGGAATTACAGGTAAAAACTCTCTTCTCATTCTATTCCCATTAAACTCAGGAAGGGTATGGTATTTGATGTAACTCTGGTTTAGAGTCTTAGACATGTCTTCAGAAAAAACAATTCTATAATTCTTACTCCCGTATCTAGTTAAGAAACAAAAATACAAGTAGAGTCGTTCTCTTTCCAGGCTCCTTTCAAGATTTGGTAAGCATTTGACTTGGGTGCAATTTTTGTTTCTTGCGCAAGACGTTAAAATCAATATTTTGAAAGCTGAATTCATTCTGCTAATGCTAATTTTTGTTCTTCTATATAAATGGAAAGATTATTTACACTTGCCCTTTGTTCAATTTTTTTTTAATGATTCAGAATCAAACTTGAAATTATGTTTAATTTTTGTTATTAGTCTAAACTGGATATTTCATATTTAATCTGTTGAATACTTAACCAAGATAACTTGTGAAAGGGTCTGTGAAAAAAAACCTGTTATGTATTTATATTTTGATAGATACCTATTCAAACGGTTTATGTTCCTAAAATAGCTGAAGGTGGTGCCTGGAGGCATTGTTTCGGCGGATGTCTGTCCGTCCGTACATTCATCAGTCATTATGTACATTACTTCCATTCATCCCAGTTCGTGTTCCCGCGATACCCATTGAACATATTTTAACCAACTTTGTTGGAGTATGCAAGGATAAACTGATTAGATTTTGGCTGGAAGAGGTCAAAGGTCAAGGGTCCTAAAAGTGTTAAAAAATACCAGAAAAAGACCTTCTCACCACGATAAGTTCTAAATTATTACACCAATTCAAACCAAACTTGGATGGAGCATGTATGAGCATGCAAGGATGAACTGATTTGGGATGGAAGAGGTCAAGGTCACACGTCATAATAAATGTTTTGGCTCAAGTACATGTATGTACAACCACTAAGAACATTGAATGATAAGCACTTGAGTTTATGAGGTCAGATGTTAAAGGTCACAGGATCATTGATCAATGTATTTGCATGTACCGTAAGCAGAGGCATATTAGAGGTGCATTCTTATCCATGTTGTTTTGGTTGGGGGAGGGGAGAGGATTTTGTATTCTACACAAATCCTATCTGACTGCCAATGATTATTGATTTGTGTCATGTTGTCAATACAGTGGAAGATGCTTGAAGCCAATAGGAATATGGTAGAAGATCACAAGTACCAATCTGACCCGATGGGGTGGCCCTTCATGGAACGCGGTATTGCCTACTGGATGAAGACAACCACAAATGTAAATATTATATCGTCTGTTAAAGGTATAGACCAGTTTTGGTCATGCGATTGCATTGTGAAAGAAACAGTGTGGAATCGATCAGAAAAGGCTGATCATCTAGCATTTAAGTATTGGTGTGTACTGCAAGGTTCTGGAATCATCAAAATGATAAGAAATTTGGCCCAGTCTTGGTAAGGTTACAAGCACTGTGCACAGAAAGATGTATATGGGAATACACGATATCTATCCAGGCCGGATAGATATTATAGTTTACCAAATATATCAATTAGTAGGCGGTTTCCCGGCAAAATTTGTATCATCACATATTAGTCAAAACATATTCTTTCACAACATTGGTAATACGAGCTCCCATTTCATTTTTTGAGAGGGGGCGTTTCCAAAACTGGTCTATACCTTTAAGAGCCAGAAGAGCATTATCTGTAGATGAACTCTTTTCTGACGTTCAGCAAGCAATATACCTGTAACATTATTTGTGGCATTGTATGTATGGTTTCATATCCCATATCTGCAGAGCCATGTAACTCTTTGATTTGACTTTGATTTGTGGCAACGAAGGTTGATCCAAAATGTTCAGCCATTTCTTGTCATATTGTGAAAATGATGATATTTTAAAAACATACCTTTTTCAGGCGACATTTCTACTATGGTATTTTTCAGAAAGAGAATGAGAAAGCTGACACAATTCTTTTCCATCCATTGCAGAACTCAACCTTCTCTTTACTCCACTCATTTTAATCACCTTTCTGTTTAAAAATTCCTTTTAATATCAGGCTCAGATTCATCTCCTTGGTAACGTGATCACATGGTGGTCAGCTAATCTAGGGATTGTTGTTTATCTGGTCGTCATGGTCATCTACATCATACGACATCAGAGAGCTTGCAATGATCTAACAAAAGGTAGGTCTTATTTTACACCCCACTTACTACCTACATGTATGTATGTAATGTACTCTGTTTATGAATAATGCTATCTTAAAGACCGTCAACACTACTGGGCCAGAAGGGATTGGACCACCCAGCCAGGTCACTGACAGGTGGCTATCTCATCAACTCAGCTCTCAACTAACATAAGAAAAAGAGGATCATGGGGGACCAACATGCACCGATTAGGGAAGTTTTCTATATAGAGGTAGCAAGTAGCTACAAGTAGGACAGTGGGGCTTTAATATACAAATGATGCATGCAAATGTGTTTATAATGTGTTCTCGAGAGAGACAAATGTAGATTAATGTCCTGCTGCAAAACATAGCTCCAACTATCTCTTGAGTCTTAAAAAACCTGGATGTGCTTCTAAACTTTCACAAGACCTACAGCATTCAATCTGTAAGAACTTGTAATTTTGATTCCATGTCCAAAGTCACTAGTGCCAGAGGCATATCTAGGATTTTGTAAGGGGGCATAACAAAATAAAGATATATGAATAGCAAGGACAAACAAAATTATCTCATTTATCTTAAGAGCTTTCAGTTCAACAAGAATTGATAAGGGGGGGGGGGGGGGGGGGGGGGGGGGTCAAATCTTTTTGCTGTTTTGTAATTAATGTAAGTTGTTGTGCCCCCCCCCCCCCAAGATCATCCGCCAGTGTACCTATGAACATGACAGACAAAGAAAGAGGACAAAATATACAGTTCCTCAGGTAGACAAAGGAACATCCCTTCACTGCTATTATGTAAAAATGAGTAAAACAGGTGAATATGCATGTGACACCTGTTCTACACATTTTTACATAATAGCAGTGAAGGGATGTTCCTTTGTCTACCTGAGGAACTGTATATTTTGTCCCCTTTCTTTGTCCGTCATGTTCATGGTGTGTGTAGGGCATTGACTTGGCTCATATGGGAAACATTGTTTCCAAGTCGATCTCTGTAGCTACTAAGCGATATCACCTCTAAACTTTCTTTCAACCACTTCATGTTTTCATTTCAGATGAATGGATTCGTCTTTTCATGACCGGCGCCCTCTTCATGTCATGGTTTGTCAACTACCTTCCATACTTCATGATGGAGCGTACCCTCTTTCTACACCACTACCTGCCAGCCTTTCTCTCAAAGATCCTACTTTTGGCTGCTACAATAGAGATAGTTTACTTCCATGTCTTGCAGTAAGTCCGCCATCATTCAAATCTGACCCAAATTAATAGAAGCAGGCCGAGGTAAACCAGGCTTAATCTAACTGACAGTTCCACCCTCTTTATCAAAATCAAAGGATTTACCCCCTGGACAGTCACCACCTGGGAGGGAAATTACCCCAAAGAAATTTGCCCCCCAAGGACAATTGCCTCCCAAGGACAATTGCCTAATCCAGCTTAAAAGTGGAAGTTACATACTGATTCAGCCGAGGACGCAAGTTCGAAACTGAGTCACGTTACTGTCTTTCGGATGGTGACGTTTAAAGGTCGGTCCCCAGACGTAAATAATCATATCTGATTGATACACGTCTGTAAAAACCCAATTACACACACACACACACCTCCCTGAAAATTATCCCCATGGACAATTACCCCCCACCCCTGAAAATTTCCCCCTATGACAATTACCCCCTCCCCCCCAAAAAAGGACAACCACCCCAAGGAAAATTACTCCCCTCTCAAAAAGTACCTCTACTCCCCCCCCCCCCCTGTTTATTAAAGGGAAAGTGTACCCTGATAATAATTCGGGGGGGGGGGGGGGGGGGGGGTGATTGTCCAGAACCGATTTATTTTACCCTCTTTGAAGTTTAACCACTGAGTAAATCTAATATGTCTCTTATGAAGGGCTAGTTTTTCAATATATCTTTAGAGCTTGTGCTGTTATTATCGTTCATTACATTCAAGCGAAATTAGAAACATGTTTGTGAAAATTTAGAAAGTTCTTTGATTCCATCTTTCATGGCAGGACTTCTGCTCAGCGTAGTCTCTTCACCAGCCTTCTGGTTGTTTGGCTGACATCCATCTTCCTAGTCTTCCACAGCTTCTTGCCGATGTGTTATGGAAACAAGGACTTCACTGAAGAGGAGGTGGAATCTCTGCGATGGATGGAGAGCTGGGGGTTCCTCGTGCAAGGAAAGATGATCGCATAAGATGATTGCATAAGATGATTGCATTAGATGATCGCATAAGATGATCGCATAAGATGATTGCATAAGATGATCGCATAAGATGATCGCATAAGATGATTGCATGAGATGATCGCATAAGATGATTGCATGAGATGATTGCATAAGATGAGGGTAGGGAGAGAGATAACGTCTCTGATGAACTATCATTATAAATAACACTGTCTTGTCAATCTCATTATTACAATGTTATTTTGCTGATCCCACTTACCGTATTTGAATAGTTTTATCTCTGAGCCCTGATAGGGTTATATTTCAGTGTATTCATTTAATATCCTTGAGTAAAAGCTGTGTGTAGAAATAATGAGGTTCAACTGTAGTACTGGGGGCCCGTTTCACAAAGCCTTTTTTCAATGACAAATGACAAATATCAGTGACAAATCTGTTGATAACCAATCAGAAGCAAGGATTTCAGTAGCTTATAACAAAAACTGTCATTTGTCACTGATGACAAGTTTTGTGAAACGCCCCCCCTAGTGGATTGGAAGAGGATTGCATGAGATGGGTGAGGGTTGGAGTAGATAAGGTAGATGGAGAGCTTTTCGGTTTTCTGTGCAAGAGATTAAGTGTTTGCTTGAGGGCGAGATCAAGCTAACTAACAACTCAAATTATAGATTATTCTTAAGCGATGATTGAATGATAGACCAATGAGACTGCAGACATGCTTATCATCAAGTAAAATGTGCTTATGACCTGCTCTTCTGGTATGTGCTGTAAGGCATGGAACTCAATTGATAATAGTGATGAAATAATTTAAAAGATTAGGTGAAAGGATCATTTAAGGTGGATTGAAGAGAGTTTGCAGTTGGCCTGAGGTTAGGTGTCTAGGTGGTAACATTATGGATTGTAATTGTATTTGACTGCTAGACTTTTTCTCAGTTTTATGTTATTTTAAAGATGTATATTTATATGATGCCAACGGTCTTTCATTGTGTATATTATGTAAACTGGCAACTTGGCTGCAGCACTAATGTTGTTTTGGGGGGCCTTTTATCATCTTATACAATTATCTTGAGTATCTTTGTCTTCTGAATCTGCAGAATATGTAACCGTTGGTTGGTTTGTTTGTTGTGCTGCTAAGAAAGCATGTGTATGCTTGTAAGTAAGCAACTAGGGGACAGACGGCTTCAAGTCCCGTCTACTTGGTAATGCCAAAGGACACTAGCGCATTGAATTTGTTTTGAACCCGGGTTTTCTCAGTTAAGAGACCTCTGCTCCAGCACTGAGCCATAGCACCTCACTTGATTTGCTATTGGGTGTAGATTAAGCTACAGATCAGTCTGTTATGTATCTACTGTAGAATAATAAGATATGTAGTATTCGCTTTATTGTGTATTCAGTCAAATCAAAATCATCATTGTTCTTTTCAGATGTTCATATTAAACCATAAAGTAATGTGTTAAGTATATTTTCTTTATATGAATACATCGAACAGTTTCAGTACTAGGCCAATTTTTTGCCAATTTTATCAACTCACTATTTTTGTTTCAAGATGATAGTTCCTACTTCAGATAATGCATGAAGATTATGTTGTTGATTTTCATGTCAAGTATAAAATGGGGTTTTATATCACTGAAAGGAATACTTATTAATGATAATCATGAAGGATGAAATATTATATTCCCCATTTTCCTTAGTTTTATCTTTACCCAAGTAAAATTTAATTGAAATCATCTTGGTCACTTTTAAAAACAAAATTCAATTCATGTATTAGCATTGTATTATTTATGGGAGTAAGTACTCCATCGGTTTGTTGAAGTCTTGAAGCCAGAATATCTTATTTTTACTATGTATATATTAAGTACTGTTTTTAACTTTTGTATATTTTGAACAGCATATATTTTACAAAGGAAGTAAAAGTAGTATATCCGAATGCAAACCTATATGCAAATTTACTATGGTAATGTTGGTGGATAGGATATATATATTGAACAGATCGATGTGTTTGAAAAGGTGCTAAAAAGCATGTACAATGTGAAAAAAGTGAGATGAAAACAATCCAATAGCGATAGCATGTAGGGGGCAGAGTTGTTAGACGGTTGTAGAGGGAGTAATTTTAAAGAGATAAGTTTCAAAGAAGAGTCGTAAGTGCCTTCTCCTCTACAAGAGAGTAATAATTTTGACATTTAATTCTTGTAGATATGTCCTGAAAGGTTGAAGAATGTTGACACCTGACTTATAAGATCAAGAGGATTACTCTAACAGTGAATACACTATTTTAATGTTATACATATCTCTGTGACAAAAGCTGTAATTAACATCTTCTGGAGCTTATATTAAGTGTGTAACTGATGTCTTCTGAAGAGGTAAAACAGTGATAACTTTCATTGGAAGGAAATTAACAAATTCCAATAAATAATGAAAAGTATGATGCTGATCAAACGTCACAGTAGGCGTTAGTCTGAGTTCTTGGGATTGCCACTGAAAAGGAAGCCTTATGCCCATATAAGGTGAAGGGAAAGGATGATTGGGGACAAATGTAAGCATCCACTGGTCAGACTATTCCAAGCAGAAACCCAGTTTTCGGACATGTAATAAGCTCCCGGTCAATACAACATAGTTGTTGTTTAAATCTAAAATAAAAAAATGCTTCATCTGTTTTTAAATCTATAATAATTTTTGCATGTGAATACGTCTCCTATGTTTTGTACACTGTTTTGTTATTGTTATATTTTTGATAGCCAATTGTTGGAACTTGTGTATATCTTTTAATAACAGGGACTGCCTCGACAGAACCTTATGGTTTTATTTGCAGTTTCCCCAATTCATTTCTATTACTGATTAACTTTGTATAATTCCGATATATTTGTAGACATGTTTCCATTTTGTGTGTGTTTTGTGTTTTCTATATTGTATATAATCTGTATCTTATATGTTTTTTTATGGATTTGAATTAAAATAAAACTTGAACTTGAACAGGAGAACCTTGATATTCCGGGTCCCATGGTTCCACATTTTTAAACACCAACAAGAAGTAGGTATTTAGGATTAAGAATCTGATGGACAGTACGGAACCATTAGGCTGGACTATCCAGCGACAGGCCAAGGATACTCCAGAAGTAAGAGATACCCAAACTCAAGAAATGGATAAGGATCTATGTTAATCATTGAATTGTGTCAATCTTATGTTCAATTTCCTCATGTTTGTAATTAATTTATTTCCCTTTTTGTAACCCTTGTTTAGAGTAGTTTACATTAAAGTTTATTTATTCTAATTATTTGTGTGAGATAGACTTCTGTTTGCAAGGTAACAAATGTCATTTTGGCAATACTAACAGTAATTAAAATATCCCAGCCATAAGGTCTTGCTCAATCTCCTCTTGTATGGGTTATTCTAATTTAGACCAAAAAGGGAACCCCTGGAAGCTCGGGTTTTGGGGGGCATAAATTAAGCATATTTAGATACCTTATTTGTGACACTGGCAGGTCAGTAATTGGCGTGGGTGCCATGAAGCTCAAGGTTTTTATGCCTCCGTTACGAAGTAGCCGGAGGCATTATGTTTTTGGGTTGTCCGTCCGTCCGTACGTCCCGTTCTCGTGATCGCGTTATCTGAAGAACCGATTGATGGATTCCTGCCAAACTTTGGTCATGTATGTATCTTGCAGAGCCGATGAACTGATTAGATTTTGGGGGTCACGAGGTCAAAGGTCACAGGGCTCATTATGTATGCAAAAACGGCTCGTGAACGCGTTATCTCAAGAACCAATTGATGGATTCCTGCCAAACTTGGGTTATGTATGTTACTTGCAGAGCCAATGAACTGATTAGATTTTGGGGTCATGAGGTCAAGGTCAAAGGTCATGCGACTCATTGTGTATGCAAAAATAGCTTGTGATCGCATTATCATTAGAACTGACAGATGGATTACTATTTAACTCGGGATCGACATCTTGCAGATCCAATGAACTGGGTAGAATTTAGGGTCATGAGGTCAAAGATCAAAGGGTCATGTATGTATATGAGAAATTGCTTGTAATCACGATATTCTGAGAACCTGTTAATGGATTGCAATTGAACTTGAATTTGAAAAATTTCTTCTGTTTTGGTTTGTAAAATTGCTCTATGACGGAGGCATCATTTTCGACTGCGCGCAGTCAAAGTTCCATCTAGTTTGGTATTTATTTACGGTCAGATGAGCATCCAGGGGCACACGTTAGGGTCCGGGGCGGAACCCCCGTAAGCTCAGGGGTTTTAGGCATTTAATTATGGTCAGATGAGCATATCTTGATACCCATTGTGACACTGGCACGTCAATCATTCTTTCTTTTTCTCTTTCTTTCTTTTTCTCTTTAACATACTTTTTCAACAAAGTGAGGGGGGCTCGAGCCCCCAAGCCGACCTGCAGGCCCTGACATGAACGCTTCTAAAATAGCAAAATGTTTTAGCCTGACTAAAAATTTGGGAATTTGAAGAAGAAAAAATTGAGAACAAATTTGGGAAAATCATGTCATTTCAGCAACATTTGTAAATCACTGTAATCGGGTTAAAAGAAGGAAAAAAAAACACGTTTTAATTTTATTTGGGGGGAAAGTTTTCAGAGGGAGGGGGGGGGGGGGGGGGGGGGCGAATATGCGTTTTGCTGACATCGGTAATTTGGTATGTACCCGTACATTATGATTATAATTTTATTTTATTATCAGGTATGGTTTCAATAGGTAAAACGGGAACCTATCAGATTTTAAAATGGGCTTTTATCAGAAGTTAAAAGGCCACTTCTCGTTTCTGAAAAAGGGCACTTATCAGAGATAAAATGAGGGTACTTGTGACAATGGGAAAGGGACACTTATGGCAAGGAAAGGGTTACCTATTAAATTGTATCAGGGGCATTTATCAGATATGAAAAGGGGCATTTGCGAGAAGGGGAAGGAGGAATTATTTAGAAAGGGAAAGTGGCACGTGTCAAAATAAAAGGAGCAATTCTTGCAAATAAAAAGGGCACTTCTCAAAGTAAAAGGGATTGACCTGTAGAAGTTGTCTACACCAAAATAAAAGAATTCAATTTGCACAATTCAAATGGAAGTTATTATTGCAGTGTGTGACATCACACGAAAATGCCGGTTGGAGATTCCCCATTTAATTACATGTCATTCTATATCCAATTTTTCTGATACACATTTTTCTCATTAATTTTTTTTAAAATTATTATTCCTCTCAAGACTACTCTCTATAAAAGATCCTTTCCTTAACTAATGCAAGACCATCTCGCAAGTCATCTCTCGATTTCAGTAACTTCTCCCTCTCCAAATCTCTCCTGCTTACTTACACTCGATTTCTCACATCTCCACGTATTCCACTTTAAGCACTGTATGAAAATATGAATCAAAATCAGTTATGTAAATCACACTCAAGATACAGCCGATTTCTTTAATCATTATTTTACATGTTTCATTGATATATGGTTTGAAAAAGGCCATGGCGATGAGATATCCAAGTAATCCGTTGATGTGTTTGTGAAACCATGGTGCACCTTTTAGGAAGTTATGTATTGAAGAAAGTTAATGCCTTTATGTACCACGGTAGAAATTAATATTTTTTCTTTGCAGAATATCATTGTTATTTTAAACACAAATAAATTATGTTCCATAAACATTCAAGTGTTCCATGAAAATTTAAGCTACATTTGTTCTCAGGTCTGTAACAAAGTTTTTACTTACAGACTAGGCTTTTAGACTTCGATCCCTCTCTTTTTCATGCTTTCTCTTCCCCTATTTCCTTTTTTACCACTTGACATTTGTTCGTATTGTCAATGCCAAACTGATATATAGCCCCTACCCCCTCAACACACATACTTTTGACGAGGGAGAGATAACATAATGGGCTTACTGCAGAGGCGGCGCTCCCGGGGGGGGGGGGGGGGGGGCACAGTGCCATCCCACTTTTTCAAGTACCCTAAAAGTGCCCCTTTTTGCATAGAAAAAGTGCCCCTTTAACTATGTAAGAAGCAGGCGCGGATCCAGGATTTCTTAGAGGGGGGGGGGGGGGGGGGCCCAAATTTGAAATTATGCGAGCCAAATATTGGTACGTAATGGTGACCAGCATTGACGTAATGGGGGGGGGGGGTGCAGAGAGGGGCGATTTTCCCCTCCCTCCTCCATAAAGCGCCGAAGCTTTGACGTTTCATTAAATTATTAGAGAAAGAAGACGATTCGTTGTACCGTTCTCGAAAATAATCCTCGTCTGAATACATTTTTTCTCCTCCCGCGCGAAGCGCGGAAGCTTTTACGTTTCATTATATCATAAGAGAAAGAAGACGATTTGTTGTACCGTTCTCGACTCTTAATCCTTGTCTGAATTTAGTTTTCCCCTTAGCGCGGAAGCTTTTACATTTCATTAAATCATTAGAGAAAAAAGAAGATTCGTTTTACCGTTCCCGACTCTCAATCCTTGTCTGATTTCAGTTTCAGGAATCTTTTTCCTTTCATTACATCATTAGGGAAAGAAGGCGATTCGTTGAACCGTTCTCGATTCTTAATCCTCGTCTGAATTCAGTTCCCCCCCTACCCCCCCCCCCCCCCCCCACCCCCCTCCCCCCCTCCCTCCCGCGCGAAGCGCGGAAGCTTTGACATTTCATTTGATTATTAGAGAAACAAGACAATTCTTTGTACCGTTCTCGAAAATATTCCTCGTCTGAATTCAGTTTACCTCCCCTCCAGAAGCTCAAGGGTTTTGGGCATTTAATTACGGTCAGATGAGTATCAAGGGGCCCGCCTTGGGGCCCTTAGTTGGGTCCCGCGGGCAGAGCTCCCGGAAGCTCAGAGGTTTTAGGCGTTTAATTACGGTCAGATGAGCATTTTTTGAAACCTTATTTTGTTGTGACACTGGCAATTAACTATTCTTTCTTTCTTGCTCTCTTTCTTTCTTTTTCTCTTTATTATTCTTTTTCAAAAAATTATGGGGGGGGGGGGGGGAGGGATCTGGCCCTGACATGTAGGCATCTCAAGCCTGGCTGTAAATTTAAGAATTTGTCATTTTACAACAAACGCATAACAAGTAAAATTTTACAAAAAAATGAGGAAAAATCTCTGAAATTATGTCATTTCAATATATGTGTAAACCACCGCTATGGAATTAGAAGAAACAAAAACACGTTTAAATTTTATTTCCCCGAGCCCCCTCCCCGATCAGTACGCCAGTGCCCCGCTCCCCCCCCCCCCCCCCCCCCCTGATCTACACCTTGTTGGCGGAAAAATAGTAACTGATCTACCCTACCTATCTTCTTTCTCTTTTTTTCTGTCCCTTTCTCTCCTCTTTCCCTTCCCTTCCTTCTCTCTCTTTTAGGTTTGCTTGGGGGGGGGGGGGGGGGAGGGAGGCAAGGTCCTTTCGTCCCACACCCTTCTCCACACGTTGTTAGCGGGATTAACCGCGATCTATTTCCCCTTCTGTACACACTTTTTTCTTTTTCTTCCTCTTTTTCGGTCCCTTTTAGCTCTCCTTTTTTCCTTTTTAGCGGGGCGGGGGAGGCAAGGGCCTTTTGCCCCACCCCCATCCCGATCCACAACTTGTTGGCGGGAAAATTGCAACTGAAACCCCCTTCTTTTCTTTTCTTCTTCCTCAATTTTCCTTCCCTTTATCTCCTCTTTTCCTTTTTTCTTTCCATTTCCTTCCTTCTCTCTTTTTTTTGATGGGGGGGGGGGGGGGGGGAGGCAACAGCCTGGGAGGCGAGGGCCTTTTGCCCCCCCCCCCCGAGCTCCTCCTTCCCCCTTTTCTTTTCTTCTTCCTCTTCTTTTTTTCCCTTTATCTCCTCTTTCCCTTCTTTTCCTTCTCTCTCTCTCTCTCTCTCTTTTTTTTTCCTCCTTTTTTTTCCTTCTTTTTTTTTCCTCCTTTTTTTTTCCTTCCTTTTTTTTCCCCTTTTTTTTCTTCCTTCTTTTCCCCCTTTTTTTCCCTTCTTTTTTTTCTCAGGGGGGGGGGGGGGGGCGGGCCCCCCGGCTCCCCCCCTGTATCCGCCACTGAATATATACGAACGCAAAAATAATGAAGAACATATAAGTTTCATGCCTTAAATCCTACAGTTTTTATGAGGTTACGACTGTATTCTCCATTCTATCACACCTTCTCCTACGAAAGTGGCATTGTAGAAAAATTATTGGCATGTAAACACGCATTGCTTCTTGCATTAATAGGGGAGACCGAGGACAATTGTGACACCTTTTTTCCCTCCAAATCTGACATATCAACTTTATTTGAATACTTATATGAAATGAAAAATGCATATCTTGGATTGAAATATGATTAGGTTTGTGTTAAGTGAAACAAGTTATTTTGAAGCCATTATCATTTCAAATCCGGAAGTCAAGTGTTACAATAGTTGAAGAGGTTATTCTTGCCTTTCCAAAATGGTGCAGTCAACATGGACGTATCCAGCCGGCAGCAAGGGTGGGGGCCCAATATGTGAGAAAATATTTAGCGAGCCGGCGAATGAGCCTGGGGGGGGGGGGGGGGGGGGGGGTTAATGTGCAAAGAAGAGAAATAAAATTTAAAGTAAAAAGTAAAAAGAATTGGAAAAAAAACGTCTCAAGAAAGAACAAAAAATGAATGTTACAATTGGCTTTAAAAAAAAATCAACAACAAAATATCAAATCAAATTTTTATTTTCGATAGCATGCAGATATATCTATTTACAACCCCCAACCCCAACAATCCCCAATGATTTTCCGCGGGTCCTTCTAGTAATCTTATATTCCATTAACATTATTGCATCTTGACCTCTGGCTTGAGAGTCTAGTGTTTGTCCAATGATAGCTGCATTGAATAGAGGGTCATATCATTTATATGGAATGGAAAACCAACAAAAACTATTATACACTGTGCAACGATCTCTCGACCCCCAGTATAATGGTTTATTATCCAATTCATCTCTTTTGTGCTCTATCCAAAGTCCTCGAGAAGCTTGAACTCCTCACATCGATAAACAAAAATCTTGAATAGTGTTAAAAGAGTAGAATTCCTTGTATATAAATATCTCGAGTTCAATACCACCATAACCTAGATTCTTTGGCATTTTTTCAGCACGAAAATGCACAGTGTATAGCGCTTTCGGCTTTACAAACCTTGTCGTGTGAGTTGTGTATAATTAAATAGTTCTATACTATACACATCTGCAGTAAAGACCCAGCTGTTTGCCAATTTTATGCATACTTGGGACAAAAGTTTCTCTTGACAAATCTCTAGTTTGTCAGAGACATGCCGTACACATTTAGAACCCCTATATGAATAATGCATTATGGCATAAGTTTTAGTTTGATGAATAAAGATGCTTTGTAGCGATCAATGGACGTGAACTCCTGAATAGGTTCATTATTCAGATTCCATAGATTAATCTTTCATGTATAATAATTTAAAAAGCGACTGATCTCGAGGATTTAACTTTTATCTGTTTGACATGTGACATGAGGGACTTTTAGATTTGCACGAAGACAAGGTGGATTGATATACGGTCGACGTCCTTTTAATGCACTGCCTTGAATGGACGTCACACGTATCAGTCCACGCAAATCTAAAAATCCCTACTGTCATCTTGTTGATAACTTGTATAAAGTTTTTATCTTGTTAATAACTTTACATTTTGTTTAATAGAGAGCATCTTCATATCCGATTGAGGACTACATAACAGCCGGACGAAAGCGTTTCGAAATTTGATTGAGGCGCGTAAGAACCATCTAAGCATAAAAACATGGGTGTTTTAGGAATCGCCATGTCAACGGCAGCTTGCCAGGTAAAGTAACATCCTTTAAAAAAACAAAGTTTTAGGAATGGATTCAAGTAAATCATTTCAATACAAGAGAAAGAAGAATGTGAGGGCCTATTTATCGAGTTTTCATCATGAATAATTGTCTACAGCGAACTTTCTAAAGCTGGTTTTCTTGAAGTCGACCAAAGATCAAAACAACTCGTACTGCATCACGTGCATAAAATATATCATACTAGGTCGAATCATTATATTCGATCCAACTTCGATCTTGTTACTGAATTACATGATTATAATACAAGAAATAGCCGATTCAACTTTAACTTACCAGAAAGAGTAGGTAGTATTGGAAATTCGTTTTATTACAATGCCATAAAACATTGGAATTCCCTTCCCAATGGTGTAAAGGAAATAGCAAACTATGCTCATTTGAAGAGGAAATTAAAGGAATACCTAATACTTGACAGTCAGATAAGAGAAGTAAATGACATGTTATATGATTGAAATTTGTATTCTTCTGCCGGTTCATACTTTTTCATTTTGTATATACTTATGTTTTCGAACGTTATAGAAATTCTACAAATTCATCATTATTTTCCTCTTCTTCCTCCGCCTCTTTTTCTTCTTCTCCTTCTTCCTTTTCTTCTTGTACCAATTATCATTTCTATCATCAGTTAAATGTTGTTATTATTAATATCTTTAATAAGTAATTCTTTTATTTTTCTTATCTGTCTGTAAATAATTATTACTGTTTTAATTTATTAATTTTTATACATGTCTGTAAGGGACCCCACTGGAAATAAGCTCTCGAGCTTTCGTGGGTTATCCTGCTCAAGCTGACTTATTTCTGATCTGTTATTATTGTATATTGTTGTATGTTGGAAGCTTGTCGAATAAAAATCAATCAATCAATCAATCTAAATCTAGATTTATTGATCGGAGTGGAATATGCTATCGCCTACCCCAAAAATTCCGATATTGGACCGACGCGGTATAAAACACAAAAATATATAGTAGCCCCAAAATCGGTCGGCTTTGTGTCGGCTTGGTGGTGTGACTGCGTTATATAAAACGCCGCTGTGAACGCTTATAGGAGGTAGGAGGCACCTAATTCGTGAGATTTTTTTTGTTTTTTTAATTCTTTTTTTGTAGTTGACCCGTCAGCCCCCCCCCCCCCGTGGATCCACGCCTGCAGAGAATCCAACCGGCGTCAAGGGGGGGGGGGGGGGGGGGTAGCCAAATCTTAATACAAAATTTAGTGCCGTCTCAGCCGGCCGGCGAATAAGCGGGGGGGGGGGGGCGCTTTTGTTTTTTGTTTTATAAAGGTTAACTTAACGTTATTATCCTATTTTTTTATCGTTTTGGGGGGCTGGGGGGGGGGAGGGGGGGGGGCCGGGCCGGAAAAATCGCTACGTGGATCCGCCCCTGGTAAGAAGTGCCCCTTTTTACATAGGAAAAGTTCCCTTTTTACTTTGTCAAGTGCCCCTATTAATTGTTTAAAGTGCATCTTCCCCTTTCCACCTCTGATAAGTTCCCTTTTATTTTGAGACGTACCCCTTTTCCTTAGACAAGTTTCCATTTTCTTTTGCAATACGTGTTTTATTTTCCATTCTCATAAGTGCCTTTTTCCCGGCGAAATTCGCGAGTTTGTCATTCGAATTCATTTATTTTTCATTTAAGTTAGCGCAGATCGGCTTTGCCATGCCAATTATCAGTCAATGTTCCCGTGTTGGTATTTAATTTATGATTTTGGTCGAAGGATTTCATGGATCTGTTATTTAATTTAGAAACTGCTCAACTAGCATTCAAATTAATCTTCACTAGTTTTGTCGAGGCGGCGTCATTTTTATCATTCAAATTAAAACCTGTCATTCGTATTCGAATTATGTTTATTCAAGTAAGGAATGTTAGGGGGAAGAAATGCAACACACGTTTACAGTTTTAAAAAATGCAATTTATTTTCCATTAGGGTCTTTTCTGTTATTCCATTTATTAATTTTGAGGACAGTGCATATGGGTGTAGTCAGACATTAGGTAAAGAAGGGGCGAAATCAAGCTATATGGCATTTCTGCATGGACATGTTCATATACCCCGGAAAAGTGGGGATACAAAAATACCTTAACTAGTCACAATATTGTACCCTTCCTCCATAATGAAATTGTGATAAATTTATGAAGAAACACAAGACAAACAACTTCCTTACATGAACATTTACAAAAATATTGAGACCATCAAGTTCATAGATGTACGTCGTTTTTTTTTCTTCCTAACAATCAAATTTAAAGGATGATGAATATCAGATAAATCTAAAAGTATATAAAGTGTATAAATGCAAGAAAAAAAATGCTAAAAATCACATGGGAAAAATAATCTTAAAAGAAAAAGAATGTGCTATAAAAAGTGTGTAATAAATGAGAAATGTGTATTGACCTTCAATGTAAGTGCA